>PVKM010007657.1:0-40939 GCA_004027735.1 Carollia perspicillata | reverse complement strand
CCTTCTGCGGTAAGAAACCAGCTCATGGAGAGCTTCCCGATGTCCTTCGATAAAATGCGCTGTGCATTCTCTGACCTCAATACGGCTCATCGGTAAGGGTTTGCGGCTGCCTATGGGTCTAGCTAGTGCCAAGTCACTCTGGAGACACTAGGAAAGGGCTGGGTGAAGGGTCCACACGGCAGGGATCTAGTTGTAGTTCTGGAAAGGTGAGCTACTTCGGCCTTGGAGATGTCGCCTTCCAAGCACCTGAAAAGGGGAGAACGGATATAACAAGGTACGAGGTAAAGAAGAAGTCCGTCGGAGGATGAGTAAACGACAAAGCCAGGACACAGGGCAATGCGTGCACGGCCCTCCTTGCACAGGCCGGGCTCTGCGCTGCAGGCTCGCGGGAGAACTCAGGCCTGCTCGAGGCACGCGCTCAGCTCCGCTCCGTCTGGTAGGGGACCCCGTAGCCTCGCGCACCCACTGAGTGCTTCACACGCGGCCAGTGTGCCTGACAGTGCGCCCTGGGTGTAAACCACACACCGGATTTTAAAGGTTTAGTACCAATGAAAAAAACGGTAAGTTATCCCATTAATAATATTTATATTGAATATATGTTGATCAGCTCATGTCTTGGATATTCGGTTAAATACCGTATATGATCACAGTTAACTTCCCTCCTTCTTTTCACCCTGTTAAAAGTGATGCCACGGGAAGCTTGAGTCGGCCAACAGGAGGCTTGCCTTCGTGGCTCTCCTTACACTTCCGTTGGGTAGCGCTGGCTCAGACTGTCACTAAAACTCAGTGCGAGACGAAGCTGAGGTGGGGAAACAAGTACTTCTCAGTTAAGGTGATAACTGAATCCCCACCCCGGATCCCTGGAGTCCTTTTCAGGACAGTGCTAGGGGCCGGGACCATGAAAAAAGGAGACTAAAGCAGGGAGCCGGAGTTGAGAGCCTGCGTTTTGGGGACCTGGGCAAACTCCTGGAACGACACAGCTACTTCGGGTGGGGGCTCCGGAGACCAGCTGCCGGGGCTGGAATCGTGGCTCAACCACTTCCTAGCTATGCGTCCAAAGGCACAGTTCCCCCAGCTATAAAACTGGTTAACTCTAGTGGCTGCCTCGAAGAGTCGTAAGAGTTAAACGAGATGCATGGAAGCACTTAGTAAGTATACACAGTGAGTCCAGCAATAAATACTGGCTGTTGCGGGATAAAGTTCTAAAGTCTGGCTCCCCGTCACCTGCATGGTGGCCTCACCCCCATAGGTATAGTGCATGGTAGGGCAAAGTTCCAAGTCTGGCTCTCCATGGCCTCCCCCATAGGGCAGTGGATGACCGTGTTTAGCGTCTATGAAATGCAGAAGTACTCCAGAGGAAGCCAGCTTTGTCCTGGGGCTGAGAGAACAGAAGTGAAAGAAAAGGGCTGGAACCTTGGGCTTTCTTCCTCAGAGAATGGCAGGAAGTTGAGGTACTTGAGGACACCTCCTGTTCTCTCATCAGTGCAAGAAGCTGCGGACAGTTTGACCCCTGCTTTGCTCAGTGGTAAAGAAAGAGCCCTTTGTCCCAGATGACTGAACCATCTTTCTAAGAAAGAGGATGTCCCAGGTCTCCCAGGACACCACACGGGGCACAGCTCCACAGCCTGGCAGAGCAGGGCAGGCCAGCAGGGTACCAGGAACTGTATCAGATGCCACATGGGCGGGGCCAGCATGAAGAGCAGAGTAAGACTGGAGGGCTTCTGCTCACAGTGGTCAGGAGGGGCGTGGTCACAGAGGCCACAGAGCAGGAGGGACCCTGGGAGTTTCTGGAGGCTTTTGAGTCGAGAACCCTTGTGTTTACAATCCATTCACTGCCCCTCCCTGTCTTTGAAAGGGATGTTTGGAAGCCAGAGAGCCGTACGTGTGATTTCCCCAGGGTTGGTGCATCTCCTGGGGGTTCCACTGAAGCTCAGGCCAAGATGACCGTGGGCAGGAAGTTTTATTCTGGCCAGTGGAAGCCAAGAGCCCTTCAGAATGAGAGCATTGGCTGATTTGTTGCATGATGGAGGAGTCAGGTGGGGGTTCACCTTGAGTTGGAACTAAGGACAAAAGGAGTATGGGGTCAGACCTTGAGGAGCGGTCTTTCCTTCCTTCCTGTTTCTCTATCAAAGATTACGTGGTGCAGGCAGCCTAGACTCTGAGCAGAGAAAAGCAGGCAGGCGCCTGGCTACTGCTGGCAAGAATCACAACACCCCGTCGAGGAAGAGATTCTCTACCACAACAGGGAGTCTCAAATTAGCCAAAGTCTTGGAGTGGTTTCCTGATAAGTGAAATGTAATCAATTGTGATAGCTCCTTTTGGGGATGTTACATGTCTTGTTCCTTTCTCTTTGTTTACTTTGGATTGCCCCTGAGGTCAAGTGCGAAGTTGTTGATTTCACCCCGACTGCCCAGAATCTCTGAGCACATCTGCAGCCCAGGACACAGCACTCAGATGACCAGATGCAAAGCGTGGTGCTAAGGGAACCAAACCATCGAGGAGGCAAAATCTGGCAGCAATCTTCACCCATTATGATGTGGTTTGTACTTCTTCAAATGACATTTTAATGTCTCTGCTTATATTTTGCTGCATTGAATAAAGCACAAACTGACAGTAATCAGAGGGGAGGGGAGAGGAGATAATGGGAGGGAAAGGGAGAGAGGTTGTCAAGGAACACAAGGACACGTGGACAAAGCCAAAGGGACAGGAGGTGGGGATGGCTGGGGTGAGGGGGAGAGGTGAGGGGAAACAGAGACAACTGTGTTTGAACAACAGTGAAAAAAAAAGAGGAAAAAACAAAATATTGTGTGTAACTATGTACAGGAAAAAAATAGCAGGTTAAACAAATTTAAAAAATAAACTGACATTTTAAAAAGAGAGATGACACCACAGAATGTTGAAGCAACTTCAGGGTAAACACATGGCCGCTTCAGAAAACCGGCAGCGCCTCCTGGGGCTGACCTTGTAGTACATTGTGCTCCAGCAGTTCCACGCCTGCAACTCTGCCTAACGGAGCTGCACGCACACACGCACCGAGGCACATGGACAAGAGTGCCCACAGCCGCACTGTTCAAAAGCCAAGATGTGGACACTTGTTTTGCACAACTTGAAAATCGGCTTGGCCCCACCTTGCTGTCACTACTGATTTCCTGCGGGCTCTGGCTTCTGGCAGGAGCAATGCGTAGTGTTTGCGAAGGGGCCTGCAGCACACGCAGTGGACTTCCTGCGATGCGGCTTCTCTGACTTGGGATTTCCCTGGAACACTTACGTATGCATGACCTGGAGGAACAGGAGAATGTTCTTGAAGAAGTTCTGGTGGGCTCATCCTCAGCCAATGGGAGGTAGAAGTCAATGAACAACAGAAAAATGTTTCTACTCTCTGTTCGCCTAGTGACTAGTTCTAAAATGTATTTCACCCATCCCCTTAGGAGACGCGGGTGTGACGGAACAGCAGCTAACTGTAGAAGTGGTTAACTTACGTCCACGTATTGGCCTCCCTGCCTCTCCGTTTCACTTTCCCTGCCCTGCACACCTGCTCCCAGGAAAAATATTTCCATGTAAAGTACCAGCAGGCAAACTTCTGTCTGGGGTCTTCCTTTGGGGGAACCCAGACTAAGCTCAATTTGGAAACCACCCAAGAGTAGGATGCATACATAAACGGTGGAGTATTTACAGAAAGAACTGAGGAACTCATCCCTTCCCAAAAATAGGTGGGTCTCACAAATATAACGTCGAGGCAAAGAGACTAGACACAAAAGAATATATAGTCTAGATTCTATTGACACAAAATTCAAAAGCAGGCAAAATCACAGTGTTAAGAAGTTGGGAGAGTGGTTTCTAGGCAGGAGGCAGTTGTTGGGAGAGGTTAGGGGGGCTTCTGGGTACACTGTCAGCATTCTCGTCCTTGAACTGGGCAGCGGTGAGTGGAGCTCACTTTACGAGAACTCCTGGAGCTGGGCTTTTAGGTTGTGCACAACTGTGTGAGAAGCGAATTTCGAAACAGGGTTTATAAAGCAGTTTAAAATCAAGCGACGGTGACGGCCGACTCTTTTTCCTTACTCCACAGCAATGTGCCAGCCCGCTTTAGGAAGAGCACCATCTGTTTCCTTAGTCTGTTGTAAGAGATGCAACTCCAGCCCCTTCCTTACCCAGGAGGTAACAGAAACAAGAGAAGATAGCCCGGCAGGACTGTGTTTCCTCGAAACAGAGTGCGTTCTCTTTAGTTCCAGCCAGTGATCGTGGTGGCAAACTGGCACTCCAAAACAAAGCCAGTAAGCAAGCAAGAGAGGGAGGGTTAAGGAAAGATGAAGAGAGAGAGGAGCGGAGAGGAGAAGGAAGGAAACAAGAAAGGAAGGGAGGGAGGGAGGGAGGGAGGGAGGGGAGAGGGAGGGCTGGACGGGGAAGGGAAAGGGATGTAAAAGCCCTAATTTGTCGTTTGGCCAATGCCCATGGTGTAAACAGTCTAGTTATGGCCAATTTCAGACTATCAACTATTTAACAATTGGCTCACAGCATTTCTGAACACTTTATAATTGGCTCCAGCGAGCCGGTCTGAGCTGGCCTCAGCACACCAGCTCTGGCCAGACGCTGGCATATGTGAGAATGTTTGCAGTGCACTCTCATCTTGGAACTTTTCCACAGAAGCCGGAAATCTGGATTTGAATGTGAAAAGTCCTGATTTTCAAATGTTATCAGCTAGTTGAAATTTTTTCAAAAACACTTCACAAACCAAAGGGGAAAAACACATCTGCAAATTAGATTTGGCTCATAAAAATGCCAGTTTTTGAACTGTGGTTTGCAGATTAAATCTTTTCAGCGCGGACAGTGTCTCAGGCCGACTGGTGCAGCATCGCCTCCGCATGGAATGGCGGGCATCCTGGGAGCGCTGGTACGGGGCGGCGAATGGCGTTCGACCTGGGGGCTGGGAAAAGTGGGTTCAGTCCTGGCTTTACTACAGAAATTGTGGCAGATACCTGGGCCTCAGTTTGCCCATCTGTTGTAGAATGCCTTTCGCAGAGGTTTTCTCATACCAGAGCTTACCGGTCTGTGTTAATGGCCGTAAAAGCGTGGGAGGCTGGCCTTGGGGAGCAGACAAACATCGCGGCATGGCAGGGGTACGCCAGGGGTGCCGGTCGCGGGACAGCCATTGCGGGGTGGAAGGTCACCGCTCAAAGAGGAGGTGAGGCCATCCGTCTAACGATGTCCGTAGGTCTGCTGGGAAGTCCTGTCCCGATGCTCTGTGGTACCCAGGCTTCTCGTTTTCAAGGCAGAACACATCCACTTTCTGAACACATCCCGAAAGGAAAGAGGGCAGCAGAGGGGACGTCATCCTGGGCGTCTGTCAGGCTGGGCTCGTGCTGTGGCTCTCCCACTTCCTGACCGGGGACTTCAACCCCACTTCCATGGGTCCCCACCTCCCAGGGGTTGTAAGAAGAAGCGTCAGCTGTTTAAAGTGTCTAACTCGGTCTCTGGCACATGGTGTCCAATCAATGTTACTCGCCATTATCATCATTATGATTTATCAAGGCATCTATTTAGAGGTGCTGGACAGTAAACAGCCCATATAGTCATTAAAATTTAATCTTATGTCTCAATGTGTTTCATTTGGTCTCCATTACGCTGTTATTTTAGATATCTAGCCAGAGCTCATATTTCTGCAACATCCAGGCAGGTCTGGACATGGATGCTCTGATCTAATACAAATTTTTGAGCTCAGGAATGCTCACGGAGAGATGCTGTGGTATTCTGCTGGAGAAAATTCACATGCCAGGGAGAAAACCATTCAAACGTTGAGTATCTGAGGAGGAAATTAGGGAGCTTAATCTGTGCTATTAACTTATTTCAAAGTAATATGGATAAGTTCCCTAAAGACTAAATCAGTAGCTATACTGGAGTTTGAGATATAGGGGAAAATCAGTCATACTGAGCCTGTTTTCATTTAAAATTTTGATATTTCCTTCATCAAGAATTTTTTTATTAACTTTGATATTTAAAGCATTGCCTTAAAGTTGTTATATTGACCCCTGCATATTTTGACAACCTTTAAATTTTGTTTTTTCCTCTGCCTCCTCCCAGCTCTGCTCCCAGGACTTCGAGGACCCGAAGCCAACAGCCACTTCATAAAAGATTTTCTAAATGTTTTTGAGAATTTCTGGTTGAATTGAATCAAGACGGTGACTCAAGTCTCCTTGTTTCATGAGGCAGGTTCTTGTACAGAAAGCACAAAACGAGGAGCCGGAACGCCTGGTTCTGGCTTTGATCTGGGTGTGATGAGTCCTTGAGTACGGTACTAGGTGTCTCGGGGGCTCTGTTCCTTTAACTTTAAAATAAAGGTAAACACATGCATACATTTTGCAAGGTTGGAATTCCTACGTGCTTATTGAAATACTCATTTTGACCACTGACCTTTTTGTTTTTGCATCCCTATGTGTGCAAGGAGTATGAGCAAGAGTTCTTGGTTGTTCATTGTAGCACCCGCAATTGTATTCACTGAACTACAGCAGCCAGGACACAGAGTTCCTGGAGGCCACTCGGTAGGACCAACACTATAATTATTGCTCCGGGAGAGACACTGCTGTCACAGCGCTGCAGGGGACGGCCGCTGGGACCACCACAACCTCCGCAGTGTCCCTCTGTCGTCCTCATCGGAAGTCTCCTACTGACTGAACACTCTTGACTGTAAACACTTCTCCTAATCAGAGTCCTGCATGGGTGCGTCAGAGAGGGCCAGGCCCCGGCCTCTCTCTGGTTGCAAAGGAATTTGGGAAAATGAATTTCTGGCTCCTTCCTGGGGAAACAGAATCATAAATCTGAAAATGTTCAGACCGAGGAAGTGTTCTGGAAAGTGCTGGGCAGCCATGTGGCATGATGGATGTGCACTGGATTTTACAGGCTTGGGCAGCGTTCATGGGGATACGTGTGAACACGGGGGCAGGGGATTAAATGTACACTTGGAAAATCACCTCCCTGTTCCCTGAAGTCACACTCACGCTTGAGCCCTCCTCTTTCCCGGCCTCTCCTGGAAGCAAACGTGTACACAAGGAATGCGGCCGATGCTCGCTCCCGATGTCCCCATCGCCCACTCACACCCTTAGCGAGTTCCCTGTTTCCTTACCATCATCTGGTAATACCGTGACTGCCCTGCCCCTGGGGACGCTCTGTGGACTCATCAAGCCTGCAAATGCTTGGGAAATGCATCTGCGAAGGCCTGCAGCCAACTGTCATCACGGTCGGCGTCCAGACACTGGGGCAGCAGACTGTTTTCGAGTTCTAAGCTCCAGGCCCCAGCCCATGCCTTTATTTCCACTTACCTAGGCTGGCTAGGCCCTCCGCCTGGGACCCACACACACAAAAGACATGTCCTGTCTGCCTCCTTTTTAGAGACAACAGGGGCCCATGGCACCAGCACAAGGAGGTGTGCTGTGAAATGAGACTGAGCTCCGTGGGGCGATTTCCTCCTCTGAAGGAATCGGACGTCAACTCCCTGCCTGAGGCTTTTCTCTTCTGTGGCCCCTGAGAATGGAGAGCTGGCCTGAGAGGCGAGGTCTGTTCATTGGTGGACCCATTAGTCTGAATTCAAACAGACTGCTGGCGTCCACTCCAGTTTGAAATTCAAGGCTGTCCCCATTGCGTGTGTGCACATGTGCATGGGTATGCACAGGTGTGCCTGGGTGTGCTTAGTGGCTCTGACCCCTCTTTTGCACTGTGACTTGATTGACACTGGGGACCAGGACTTGTCTCTGCCTTTCCCCCAGCAACGACTCAGGAAAAATGCCATTTAATGAATATTTTTGGAAATAACTGCTATTTTTACGCAATAATTTTTCTTTGCTCCTTTCTTCCATCCTTTCATCACAAATTAGGTGGCTTTTCCCACCTAAACAATGTAATAAGTGCTGATTATATCCTAAGGGCAACATCACAAATGGCTATGTAATTAGCAGTATTGGTGAAAGATGTTTATTACAGAGGAAATGAATAAGAAAGCCCTTTTAAAAATACTACTTGAACAAAACGTGTAAACAGTAACCTCAAGGAAGACATTATTTTGGAAATATTCTGTAACATGAAGGAGCCTGGAACTTGAAAAAGAGCAGGTGACTCATAGGAGGAGAAAGCGGCAATGGGGACAGCCGTGGGGACGCTGCAAGGACTCTCAGGCACGAGGTGCTGGCCGACCGGAAGACGCCGGTGCTGGTTCTTAGTTTTATCTCATCCCACTCCCGACACAAGGGCAGTTAAGTGAGAATGCTATTTCTAGGCTTATTCGACTTCATACAGCTTGTCTTTTGGCTCACATAGGAGACCAAGAGAGGAAAAGAAAAACCACACATTTCAGCATGATAGGCAAGAGTTGAAGGAAAGTGGGAAAAAGATCTAAGTGTGTGTCTCACCACGTACGAGGAAGAGATGAGCTGGCGTGGCGCTAACCAAAGTAGGAGGGTTACCATTATTCTCCTACTGGGTGTCTGGGCTCCGCCTGGCGTGGGCCAGGGCCAGGTCCTGTGAGGCCTTGCAGAACAGGGGCAACGAGAAGAGTGTGGGTGTGACAGGTGGTGGTTTATATTCTTGAAAAGATCCTTTTGGCTGCTGTGTTTGTTGGGGGTCAACAGTGGAGAGGGGGCAGTGGCCTGGGCAGCGGCAGGGGAGGTGGTGAGCAGTGGTCATCTGCTGGATTTATCTTCCAGGTAGAGCCATCAAGGTTGGCTGGTGGTTGGTAGCACCTTGAGCCCTGTGGACTGGTCAACTGCAGGAGGGCAGAAGGTAAAACAAGGAGGAAGCTCTATGACTGGGGTGTATGGAAAATGTGGATGCTGGGAGTCCTTCCTTCAGGGGCCTATTGTCCTCCTTGACTCTCAGTGGCCTGGGGAGCTTCAGGGCTGTTAACGGGACTCATCCCCTGGCATGACGGGAGAGAGAATACTCATCATTCTAGACTTTCACTCAACAAATACGGGGTGAGGGAAAAGTAGGCTTAGAGCTGTTTTATGAAAAATGCTACAGTAATTGATGCCGTAGCATCAATTAGCAATTTCATCCTACAAGAAGGAAAGCTGTGTTGTGTACTCACAACGGTGAGCTGACTTTGGCCCACCCTGCACTTACCGCCTGCCTCCTGTGCACCAGGCACAACGCTGAGGAGATGCCAGCCAGTGCATGAGGCGTCCGACCCATGGAGCTTACACGTGAGCTGCTAAATTGCTTTATGGATCTGAGCATAAAATTTTCCTGCCTGACTTGTGCCTTCTCACTTCTCAGTTTCTCTCATGTCATTTCCTCCTGTTAAAGTGCTCCCCTTCCCCTGAGGTCATTTTCACCTTTCAGAAAGGCCAGACGCCTTCTTCACGAAACTTCGATTTTCTATCTTCAGTTTCAAAGCCCTTTTTGACTCCTTTCCTCAGGTCCTCATTATTCTGGAATATGCTCTTTATACGAGGTCTTTCCAGAAGGTACCCAGCCATATACTATAAAAAATAGACATTTGTTGAAGAAGATACGAGACACACTGTACGTAGGGTAACGATGCCTCAGTCTTTTTCAAAGTAGGCACTTTGGGACCTCACACAGTTCTCCCAGTTGCCATCAGCTGCCCATCATGTGTTCCTGAACCACATCAATGTTCTAAAATCTCCTCCCTTTCAAAGGTGATTTCACTTTTGGGAAAAGCAAAAAAGTCACAGGGTGGCAAATCTAGGCTGTAGAGAGGCTGAGTCACCTGGGTGATTTGATGTTTCACCAAAAAACTCTGCACGAGATGTGATGCATGAGCAGGCGTGTTGTTGTGATGAAGCTGCCAATCACTGGTTGCCCGTACCTGCGGCCTTCTGAATCATCTGTAGAGTTTCCATGAAGGCGTGTTCAAGCTTAATGCAAAATCTGATGCAGGCTCATTGCTCTGCTTACGTTGTCATTTTGGATGCAATGGCCGCACAGTGCACACGCTCACTCAGTGGCATCTGCCGTCCCCCACTGACTCGTACAGTGAAGTCATCACTGTTCGCTCTCAAGCACATCCAGTCCACTCTCTTTGGCTGCCAGGTAACAACGATGTGGTGCAAAGTGCTCTCGTTCTACTAACAATGGCTGGGCCTTTTCCCAGACAGACCTTGTATACCTGACTTATCGCTCTTACTAAACAGTAAACTCCTAGAGTATAAGTCTGGCCACCCATCTTTACACGGCCCATTCACATACTTGACGACCAGGAAGTGACAAAAGAAAGAAAAAATACACTTTCCTGAAGGACCGGGTGCAAAAATAAAAGTGCAAAGCGTCCAGGCTTAGGCGTTTGGTAGGGTAGAAGCAAAGAGGGTTCAGAGCAGAGAGAGACAAGGAGCAGGGTAGAAAGAGCAGGAACAGGGGGCACGGTGCTAAGGAAGGCAGGGGAGGTCACTGAGGCGAGTCCCTGCAAGGATGAGGACGCTGGATATCAATGACAGGACATTGGTGACGGAGCAGACGCCAACCGGTGGGGGGCCAACAAATGCGTGCAGTGAATGTGACTGTGACCAAAGTAGCTAAAACTTTCTCCACGTACTGTTTATCTGCAGGAGTTGGTCACTGCCATTCAAGACATCTCGATGTCTCAGGGGCCAGTGCAGGACACAGAAACCACGGCAGACATTTCGGACCGGCGACACTGCAGGGGCAGAATGAATCCACTGCCCTCATCCAGGGAGCGGGCCGAGACAAGCTGTTCCAACATTCACGTCTGTCGGAGGTGACTCGTCGGCCACCACCAAAGAGGACAGCTTCTGCTTCACATCTCCATCCAAACCTCATGCCAGGGCGGCTCCCAGGAAGACTCCAGTTCTCGTGTAGAATTCTGGCTGCAAGGAGGCCTGGAAGAGCTGTTTTCAGCCTTCCAACCTCTCCTTATGAAAGAAGGCAACACGGGGTCTAAGAGCGCCCGCCCAAAGACATCACGTAGCACAGCACCCGAGGCGTCAGCTGAGCGGTGGGAGCCCCCGCCAGGCGCCCGTCCCTCTGAGGGCAGTTGGCTGTGCCTGGGCTACCGACACAGACGTTCGTCCGGAAGCCTCCCCCGCCTCCTGCCTCCAGCTTCAGGACTCACGTCTCCCTCCTGTGCAAGCTCATCGCATGTTTTTCTTATAACATCGATTAGATCCTCCTACGCTGTATTGTTAATTAGGTAGATCGTGTTCTTCCTTGCGAGATGACGTCTTCCAAAACATACAAGGGCTCACGTCTTAGTAAGTTTGGGCTGCTCTAACAAGCGTACCATAGACTGGGAGGCTTATAAACACCAGACACCCGTTTCTCACAGTGCTGGAGCCTGGGGACCCCAAGAGCATGTTGCTGGTGGGGTCGGTGACGAGAGCCAGCTCCCCCGCCGACAGCTGTCTTCTCACTGTGTCCTTACGTGGAGGAAGAGACAAGGGAGCACCTTGGGGTCTCTTCGATAAAGGCACTGATCTCACTAATGAGTGCTCGGCCCTCATGACCCACTCATCTCCCAGTGGCCCCGTCTCCTAATACCATTACCTTGGGGGTGAAGTTTTAACATATGGGTTTTGGGGGGACAGAAACACTCCAACCACAGCAGCTTGGAATGGACTTTAGTCACAGAAAGTGTTCTGTTATCATTATTAATATTGTCTCAATTCACGTCACCCCTAAATCTCAGCAGTCCTGTGGGTGCTCCGTCTCGGCTTGCTGCATGAATGAGTGGATTCCTAACGCTGTGTCTTTGTACACAGCGACTCTTCCTTCTGGGGTCCCTCCCCGACTCCCCAGCAGATACGTACACACACACAACACTCTCTCCTAGAGCTGCCCTCACATCAGCTTTCCTACTGCCCTGTACACGTTTCTGGGAAAATAACCGCGAGCACTACTTTACCAAAAAAGTGAGGACACGTGTTTCAATGAAATAAGATGCTTGATTCTCCCAGAGAGACCGAAACGGTATCAGGCCACACCGACTCCAGGGAGTGACCGACTCCGAGTTGCCAGGGGTCGACTGGCTGAGCAGGACTTGCGGCCGCACAGCTGCTCCTTTCTCTGCATTTTGGGGAATACTGCTAAGATTAATGATGGCTCTACTGACATCAACATCCTCTCCCTTGTCCCATGCAAGACCTTGGTTTGGCAGCTAATACTTCTCAAATTAGCTCTCGACTGAGTTGCTGCAACAGGTTTATGTAAAACTGAATGTTTACTGAAAACTGTATGAAAACTTCACGCGCTGACGTTCAGTCATATCAAGCACGTACCGTTAGCTGCCTGTGTGGCTACCCAAGACGACCTTCCACCTGGCGAGGAAAAGCGGAGAGCCCTTCGGGGAGCAGGGGCCAGCCCTCGTCCGCTTCGAGAGAGGCAGCGTGGTGTTCTGTGCCTTCCGAGCGCCTCGAGGGTGTCTTCTCAGGGTTACGGGATGCAATGACAATACACTGGCAGCCCAATGTGGAGACAAGTCCAGACAGTTTGGTCAGTGTCTCTCCGACCCAGGTGGCTGCTGGGCCAGTGTATGAATTTAGCGCCAGCCGGAAGTGGGCACTTGCTGTGTCTGAGGGCTCTTGACATCTGCTTCTTCAACAAAAATCTAGAGCAAAGGTGAGTCCACGGGGGGGCTGCTGGGAAAGTGGGCTTTATCCTTAGGGAAGAGACCGTGTCCCCTGAGCAGGGAAAGGAGCCCCCGGCCAAGCCGTGCAGGCGGAAATGAGGTCCAGCGAGTCCATGGCATTCCCACGCCAGCCGACCCTCTTTCCTGTGACAGTCCCCCCTCATCTGTCTCCTCAGGTCAATGCAAACGCCAGAGAGGGAGTCGGCTGGCCCCTTCTCGCCTGCCTGTCTCCAGCTAGGTCTTGAAGGCCGTCCAGGGCCTTTCTGCAGCCGGCACGCATCCCCTCGTCTGAAAAGGCGCATGGCTCCCGGGGAGCCCAGCGGGATGAGTGCCAGGGACGCTGTGGAGGACTCGAGTTGGAACGAGAGCTCAGTCCCACGGTACCCCGCCAGGATGTCGCTGCTCCGAGCTGGCCTGTCCTACGGAGCCCGCTTACTAACCACTGCCTTGAATTAATCATCAGCTCTTGCAGGGAAACAAAGGGCAGAGTCATTTCATCTTCCCCAGAACTGATGGTCCTAGTCTTTGACCTCGGAGAACCTTAGAACTCACCACGGGCATCCTGAACTCTCCCGGCACCTTGGGGAGGGGCAGCAAAGGGCCACACCACCTTCCCTCTCCACACTGGCTGAGTCCTGCTGAGCGGGTGTCTCTTCCCACTTGGTGGTGCAGGCTGAGCTTCATTCCTTCCTCTTCTCACGGCAGGCCAGGTCCCCAGGTCTCCCCTTGGCTGGCCTTGACATTTAATAGGTGCCAGGAACCGGGACAAATGTCCAGCTTTGACTCCAGGGCCACACTCAGCCTCCCGTCCCCATCCCCAGCTTTCTTCTGGAGAAGTCCCGCACTCCTGGGCCTGGATGGGCCCACTTCACACAAGGACAGAAAAGGGAGAGACAAAAGGAACTTTGTCCCCATCACCCACTGAACTTAAGCCCTCTTCCAACCCCACCCCCTTCTTCCAACCCAAGTCCTTGATTCCTACTTCGCCAAAGACAGCAAATCCATCAGGCAGGCCCTGCCTCCTCCCTTTGCCTCGAAATTTACTTGAAGAGGCACCCAGCATCTTCGCACCATCACCCACTCCGTTCCTGATTCGAAGGAATCTCTCCTCTGGAAACACCGCTGCTCCCCACTACGCCCTTTGCCTAAGCACCCCACCCTCGCTGACACCTGCTCACTGTGTTCCATCTCCCCTTAGGAGCAGGCAGTGCAGCACGCCACTCGGGGGCCGGAGGCTTGGGGACGAGCACCGGTGTGGCCACCTACCAGCCATGTGACATGGGGCTGTGCACGCAGCACTGGGGTGGACAATTGTCTGGGTTTCTGGCGATCAGAGGGGCATGTCACCAAGACAGAAAGTCTTAGATCAAATTCTACAGGGGCAAAGCTTTATCGACAAGCAGGAGCAAACCGTTCCCCCCCAACCTGTGTTTCAAGCCCAGAGTGGCCCTGCTCCAACAAGCGCCTTGCCTGGGAGCCACCTCGAGGTGGACAGAGCAGTGCTCTGAGAGCAGGGCCAGCGGGCAGGGTAGGGGAGAGAGGTCTGGGGAGCAGGACCACCCCAGGGGTGTGGGCTCCTGCGCAGCAGACTTCAATTGCACCCACAGGGGGGCAACGTTAACTTCCACATGCAAACGTCACACGCAAGCCTGTGCTGAAATATCTTACGGGAAGTCATCACGCAAACGGCCTAAGAGGAAAAGGCTTCTCTCTGCACTTCCATCTCCTCACTCTGGCCAACAGCAATGCTGATGGTACCTGCCTCATAGGGGTATGGGAGGAGCAAATGAGTTAACACATAGAAAACATTTAAAATAGAGTTCGACACATAGTACACACGCAGGTTTTCTGTGATGGTGACGTTTCTGGGAAGAATTCTTTCTGAGACCTTGCCTTTCCCTCAGGTGCAACCTCTTTGCTGCAAAACTTCTTCAAACACTAACTTTCCCTGTATGTCTCTGCTCGACCGACTCTATATTACTTTTCCAGTTGATTCTACCTTTTCACCATGGTGTCTTATTTAATCCCTCAGACATCTGTTAAACTCCTAGCACATGTCTGGGACATGCTGTACTAGCACACGCTGTGTGTGTGTGCAGGGGGCGGTGCGAGAGATACATCTGATGCAATGTAACCCTCTAAGAAGCTCGGGGCAGAGCTAGGGAAGAACAGATGCATAGTTGCAAATCCCTTGGAGGCCAGGGCCTCGTCTTAAAATGCGGTTTTAAAGTAGAGGCAGGGCTGCTCCCTTGGCACAGGTGGAACACGCATCAACGTCTTGCTATTCCTGAGAGTCGGGAGGTTCTGAAATAGGGGAGATCGAATGGGGCAGGACTCTCTCAAATCAAGGGTGTTTGTTAGATACCAAAACCTTTTGCATATCTTAAGGTCCAACAAAGAGCAAAATCCCATCAAACGACCAGTTTTAGTAAAAGTTGAAACTTTCTTAGAGCAGCAGCAGAACAGTTACTGCCTGACTTGAATGTAAAAGCCACACCTGGGACACCACATGGAGGGTCCCTGACAGCAGGGTCACAGGTCAGGGTCTTGTCAGGGGCTGGGCCATGTGCGCCTCCAGCAGGCTGAGATGGCAACCCCCAAATTCCATGGGAAGGTCATCCCCAGGGTCTGGCAGGGGGATCTACCTAAAGCATTCCCTAATTTGTCTTAGTTCAGAAAGACTTCACAAATGAGCATGAAAATGTTTAAGATCATCAAAACAGTAAGTGTTAATATTTTGCCTTGGGAATCTATGCATATTTGGCATTTTAGATGTGCGAACATTTAGGATAATCTGGCCTGAGTTATAAACAGTAAGTATTGAAACTTTGATTTAAAATGAGTAACAATAATTTAGACTTTTGATTTTAAGTTGAAATCTCACTGGTTTATATACTGTTGAAGCATTTAAGAAAAATTGAGCTTTATCACACTCATAAGATTGTGAGTTGTTCATTCTTTAAGAGGTTGTTTGCATACTCAGGACTTTTTTTTAAAGCCAGGCAGTTGAGCTACTTAAAAAGGTATTCAAATGTGTTAAATTTATACATGCAGTTTTAAATGTTTAAAGTAGTTCAACTGAATTTGTAAGTGGCACAACATGCTAATCTAAGGTCTTCCCAAATGACTTTTAAAATTTTCCAGATTTACCAATCTTAATCTGTGTATCAGTAGAATTGAAGATGAAAAACGCCGGTTTTAAATGTGCAGCTTGATTAGTGTCACAGCCGAAACCCGAGAAGCGAGTCCCAACAGCCCTGGCCTGTGCCCGTCCGACGGTCCCCTCCGGTCCAGACTGTGTCTGCCGAGCACCAGTCCTCCTGGCCCAGCGCTTCAGCCTCACCGGCTCCTGTCCCGACCTGACCCGCTCCATGCAGAGAAACCTCACGTCCTCCAGAGAGGAGCACAAACAAACCCTCCTTTGCCAATTTTCCTAGTATTAGTGGCCCCCCGTAGAGTTGTTTTGCTGTGTTCTCCTGTTAAGAGACCCCCTCCCCCCTGGGGTGGTGAAGAGGGAGGCAGGAGGTAAAGGGGGGGAAGCCCCCGCCCCATATAACTGCAGAGAAGTAAGCCCTTGTGTGGGTTTCCCTGCCGTGGCCAGTGGTGGATGAGCAAAGTGGCCTGGGCAGTGTGGTGTGGACAGCTCTCCTCCTGGCCCTGCCTCAACCTCAAGCTTTGGGTGACTTTGAGCAACTGTCCCCCTCTCTTTGGGATCTCTTTCTCCAAGTCCATAAAATAGGCGCTGAGCCGTAAGCTCTGAGGCCGCAATTCTCAAACATCTCGGTCTCGGGACTCTGTAGCACTCTTAAAAATTATTAAGACTCCCAAACAGCTATGGTTCTATCTATGGGGTTGTAACCGTGCATCTGTACCACAATAAAAATTAAAACCGGGATGTCTTCACAACGTATGAATCAAACCCACACATTATCTTTGTCATCGGAGCAAAGATGTCATCGCATGTCGTGGAGCCTCTGGAAAAGTCCACAGCACACTTGGAAGAAACCACAATATGTCACTCCAGAATGTGCCTCTTTGGCATAAAAATTATTTTGAGCTAAAGGCCATGAAGAAGCAGTAAACACAGAAAAAGCTCCCCTGCTTCTGCCTGGAGGAAGGCTGTAAAGTCTCCTTGGCCTGAAGACAGTCGTCAGCCCGGAGAGGCCTCCAGACGAGTCTGCACACAAGCCTGCCGACCTCTCTCTTTCTAGCCACTTCTCCAGCGAGGCTACGCGTAGCTCAAACACCTTTGTCCTATCAGCTCCTCGCAAACTTACTGTTTCTTTGTCCGAAAGATATAAGGGCCTCTGCTGTGGTCAGTTCTTTGGGCTTTATTCTCTTGCAAAGGCTTCTGTGCACCTAGGAAAATTCAGCTTCATGGGTGGGCTTTTCTCCTGTGAATCTGTCTGTGTGAATTTAATGTTCAGACCCAGCCAGAAACCCTCACCCGAGAGGGCGGATGGAAATGTTTTCCTCTCCTCCACACTCTCAGAGAATAAACACTTAGGAGAAAATCTTAATATCATTATGGAAATAGTGTTACCCTCACAGACCTCACACTGATACCCTCCCATCATAAATGCAACTTGGAGTTTCATTACGGAAACAGCAAACTGAGAAGGTTATTATTTTAACTTTTAACTGCAGAGGCCACTTCACACACTCTCGTGCTTTCTCTTGGACCGTCAGAGCTGTGGGGACCACAGGCAGTGGTTGTCCGAGAACTCCCTTCTTCTCCTCTTGCCAGCAGGGTGTCTCAACAGGCCTGAGAGTCCCCCCCACCTGCCGGTTCCCGCCAGGCCCCGCCCAGAGTCAACACTCCAGGACACAGCCTGTCCTTGTGAGGACGGGGCAAACCACACAGAGTAACTGCTGGAGTCGCTGGGAAGCGACTGGCATTCACTTAGCCCCAGAGGATGCAGCATACCTTCTGCCCAAACAGCCTTTGCTGGCAAACAGCGTAAGCCGAGGTGACAGGCTGGATGGCCGCAGGAGAGGAGAATGCAATGGACCACGTGGGCAGCAGTGGCAGATGTGAGACGAGGTCACAGCAAGGGGTAGCCATCACCACCGACCGGGGACTCGGAGCCCCATTGCTGCCGGGGCGCCTGGCACAGAGACGCCTGAGGCTCGCTCTCGGGCTCTCTGAGGGCTCTGGGCCCCGAGGGCTCAGAGGATAGCCCACGTCTCCTCCCCGGCCCATCGTGCACTTTTCATACCGTATCTTTTCACTGAAATGGCCGTGCCATCCAGATGCTAGCACTCCAGGGGGGCTGATTAGCTAGCCCCCGCCACGTCCCACTCCGCCACCTGCCTCTCTAGTAGAGCCGTGGCCACTACGGGATGCACGGCCGGGCACGCTGCAGTCGGGACCCCGAGGGCAGGCCGTCGTGACGCCGGGCACACCTGAGCACACTCTGGAGGGCGAAGTGTCTTCTAGCTCAGGGTCTCTCTGTCTCACCTGCTCTTGGAAAGCTAGTCAAGACTTCCTGACAACAAGGCAGAGACAGCCCAGAAGCGACGATGGGCCCAACGCCACCCCCTGCAAAACCGCAGATCCCTCCTCCCCACGCGCCCTGCTTCTGTGTTCATCTCGCACCGCCGAGGATGGACCTACAAAAAAGCTCTGTTCTGGGCTTGCCCGATGTTTGTGGGGAACCTCTGGGTCCTCCTCACAGCTTCTTAGGTTAACATACACAATTTCTATTGTAAGTTTAAATAATTGATACATACATACCTTCTGACACACTGACTTTTAAAATTGTTAAATCACTTGATTAAATGCATTGAATACACACCTTCATCTATTCAAAAAGCTCTTTATCAGGAATAAGCTCTTTAACAGCCAGAAATTTTTCCATCATTTATTATTCCTCTTGGCACCTATATTCCCATCTATGTTACCCACAGAATTTTACCTGAGCATGATATATTTTAAGCTAAAAAGTTGTTTATTGAATATCATTTCATAATTCTCAGCAGTAAAGTTCTGGACTGATTTACCATTACAATTTATATTAGTATATAATTGGGTAAAATAAAGTAATTATAATATAAAAATTTAAAAATAATGATTACACATAAAAAGGAAACTTTTTTCCGTAAAGATTAATTTATGTATCATGGATGGATATAGCTTATTGCTGGAATAAGACAACGTTTCGTGGAAATACCAGCATTAACTGTGCCGAAAAGTTGAAGCAAGCAAGTGGAAGACTGCTCCCCACATTTAAGGAACAAGTATGGATTTATAATTCATGACGATCTTTGGTCAAAAGCTGAAGAAAATTGTTTCCCCCTGAGTTTAAGTAAATGTTTAAGAAAATACTCCATATAATTTATTTTGAAACTGTAATCTTAATCTTTCACCTCCTCCTACTCGGAATCAATGCAAAATATGGACTCAAGACACAGACATCAGTACTTCAAGGTGACCCTCTATGTGGCACCTGGGGGACCTCAGGGAGGCAGTCCCCATCGGGAGAGGTGGCCCTCGGGACAGGCAGCCCTCCCTCTTGGAAAGAGCCAGGCAGCCTCAGCGAAGGGGGAGATGGGAGATGAGAAGTCTCCTGGCACCGGGGTGGGCCTCGGAGGGGTCTGTTTCAGGAGGGAGCACATGTGGCAAGGACGCTTGTCCCAGAAGGCCAAGCCAGAGCTGGGACAGGACGGGGCTGCCCAGAGCAATGGAGACAGCGGACTGTAGTCCTGGTGACGTGTACCCGGCCCTCGGCAGCATGCACCCGGAAGGATTCCAGGCCTGCCGTGCATCTTCCTTTAATTCCCTTTGAGAATGGAAGTGTTTACTACAATTGTCCCGTCTCTGTCTCCCATGGTTTGTCGACTGTGTGCGGAGCATACAGCTTGTCTCATTTACAGGTTTGGGATCCAGAGGAGCCCCAGCCAAGGACATGTCTCACCTGCACTTGGAGTTGATAGAAGTCACAAGGTCTGGGGCTCTGAACTTCATGCCATAGTTGAATGAGACTTGTGGGGTTCCTTGGAGAAAGAGAATGTATTTTGCATACGAGAGGGGCATTAATAATTAGAACTGGGGGGAAGGCTGTGGCCTACCTCTGTGGTAATGGCCACCAGCGATTCATATATTCAGGTAGCTACTTCCCATGTTGACTTTGAACTTAACCATGTGACTGACTTTGGCCAGTGGGATATCAGCAAATATCAGCAAACAGAAGCTAGACGAGCCGTGTGTACATTAGGGCTTGCCCCCTCTTGCTGCTTCTGGAGAGTCTTCCCTCTGCCACATAAAGAAGCCCAGTTTGGCCAACGGAGGGATGGGAGATCACGTGGAGAGAAGCCCCCAGCTGTCTCAGCCACCCGAGCTGAGGTCTCAAAGATTCGCGTGAGTCCCACTCCAGCCCAGCTGGTCCAGACCAGAAGGAACATCCAGTTACTCCAGAGAATCATGTTCGTTGTGTCAAGTCATTGAGTTTTAAGGTGGCTTTTTAAACAGCTAATACAGGGAGGCTCACGCAGGGATGAGTCCAGCATATGAAAGGCAGGGGGAGGTGTCCTTGAGGCAGAAAAACCTCTGAGAAGAGTGGACCCAGATTCACAGAGGGAGACCATACTGTGGTCAATGAGGAGCCAGGAAGAAAAAAATGGCCAGAAGTCAAGTCCAATGGGAAAGTTCAAGATGGAGTCTGGAGCCTGAGCAACAAACCTGGAAATTTGTGGGATTAAGAGAGGCAAAGCAGTGGGAGAAATGAACAGGTGAGGACAAGAGGTTCAGAAATAAAGCTTTGAATAGTTGAAAGATGCAGGCCCTCCTGTGAAGCCTTTACCAGGGAACGAGCATGACGTGCAGCGGAAACACCGAATTGAAGCCAGAAGGGTGCAACCCTGGCATCTGCAGGCTCACCCACCAAGAGCCCCAGGAATTCTCAGTGTGTCATTCCTCTCGGTGACCCAGCCTACACATCGAGGGGTGCCGGAAGGGGTCAACTTTGTTACATTGCCAATGCTCCTGTTACATCTTTTCCCCAGAACCACGGGTGCTCATTCACCTCAAACATAACCAGGGAAGATCAGTGATTCTCAAACCTAGGTGCACCTTAGAATCATCTGGAAAATGTAAAAAAAATATGAAGGCAATGGAGGCAGACTCTGAGAGTGTTGATGTAATCCTTAAACCAAGAGCCCGTCAGGTTTCTGAGAAACGAGTAATAAATCTCCGTGAACTTCCTCCTTTTCATATATTCTGCCATTGATCTCAACTGATATTACACTCAAAAGAGCAATGCTAGGAATTTTTGTGACTAATGGCTATTTCTGAGTCAAAAATGAAATAGCACTTATTTTCATGATGTAATAAAAGTCAAGGGAACATTAATTCAGACCCTATGAATCAGTGAATGTGATCATCCAAAGAGTCTGAAATCATCTATCAAAAGCTATTTTGCTTAATTTGTTAAACAAGATTTCCACATGTGCGTAAAAATGTTCATCCATTAAAAAAATGTCAATTAAAAAATGTGGTAATAGAAATGAGCAAAAGCCAACCCGAAATGTGAGACAATAAGGAGTAGCGGGGAGCTGTGACAAATCAAACCGGCGGGGCAGGGTGGGGAGAACTTTTGCAGTGGCCACATGCAAAAAGGACTGAAGGTCAAGTTAGCCCACAGGCTGCCAGAATGTGGACATCTGAGTCATAGCAGAAATCGTTTCATACAGAAGTAAACATAAGCATGGCATCACAATAGGTGAGGGGCCTGGAAAGGGTTTAAGGGAGGGATGACCATGGGAGTATTTTAAAGGCTGAGAATTTTATTTTCGCATTTTAAAGTAATTTTAAAATACTTCGAACATTTCTGTTGAAATGACTTCACTTGCAAATACACTACAAATATAGTACAAGACTTGCTGTGCCCTCTTCACCCAGATCCTCCAAATGTGTTAATATCTAATATGACTTCTGTAAAATAATCAAATTGGGACATTTTTCTGATATCATACTGTTACGTAGTCTATAGGCCTGATTCAAGTAGTACCTATTTCCCCACTAATGTCCTATTTCTGGTTCAAGACCTAATCCGGGATCACACTTTGCATTTGGTTGTCATATTTCCTTGGTTTCCTTTCATCTAGAATTGTTTGCCTTTGTCCTTCATGACCTTGACATTTCGGAGACTGTCGATCGGTTATTTCGTAAGATGGCCCTCAATTGGGATTTGCCCGGTGCTTGCCCGTGATTTAAAATTTGGTCCTACATTTTGGAACAAACACCACAAAGCTGTCCCGCGTCCACTCGAGTGCATCGTCACAGGAGACGTGTGATGATGAGCTGGACCATTACAAGGATGAAAACTCTGGCCACTAAATTAAGTGGCACCTGCCATGTTTCTCCACTATAATGTTGTTGAGAGATTCTTTGAGATGATTTAAATATCCTGATTCTCATCATAATTTGTCCATGAATTTCAGCATTTATTGATGAATTGTGTTACCATGGTAGTTGTCGAATAGTAAAAATGGCTCCAACAGTTTCTGTCTTTACACCTTCCTCCTCAGGCTCTGAGGAGAAGAGCAGAAAAAAAGACCCCTGATACCCGATTGCTTGTCAGAGTCCCCAGGTTTACCCCGATTGGATTGTTTGGGTCATATGACCATTCTAAACCAATGGGGAATGGGGTATGTTTCACCTAAGTCAACCCACGCTCACCCACATGGGTGGTGTGTGGAAACAGTAGACATCCAATTGAAAACAGCATACACCCTTAGAAAGGGAAAAATGGGTTCTAGCTAGACAACTAATAATAACCCATTACCAGGCCTTTTCAATTAAACTTGTTGCCTGCCTTTTAAAAATAACTGCATGTCACCTTTAAAAAAATATAGCAGTAATCTCTATCTGAAATTATTTTATGTATATGTCCCACTTTGGAGAATCTAAGTTTCCCTGAGAATAGGGACCTTATTTGTCTTGTTCATGTCACTTGTAATACAATGCCTGACATTCAGTAAACATTTGCTTAATGGATGAATGAATGCATTGTGTTTATCCTGCATCCCTGAGACCTTTCAGTGCAATGTTCCAAACCTCCAGGGCATGAATACTTCATCTGAGATGCTTGGGCTGAAACCTTCACAGCTGGTAGGTGGACATCCAAAACCTGAATTCATACTTGCTGACTCCACACTGTGCGTTCCCGACTATTCCAAGCTGCTCCGATGTGTTAAAATAAGTCCTCAGAGCTTTAGCACAGCTGTGTTCAGAGTCCATGAAGGAAACACATAAAATATGCTGACAGAGTGTCCAGATAATAATTTGGAAGATTAACAGAAGCCTCAGACATGAGTGGAAATTTGCTTTTCTGCTCTTGGGCTATCAACGTCCCCCAAGTTAAAATCATGTTCTGCCTCACAGTATATGAAAGGAAGGGACTGCCCTGTTGCTGGTCTAGTTTCCCATTTGGGGATAGCAATAACATAAGGCACAATATAATTTTGTTTATTGAAGGTTGCCTTTGTTGAAAAGAAACCCTTTTTATCTGAGGATGTTATTAGAGAGGCCTGATCAACAGTAAAGAGAACTAACACTAACTAATTATCTAGATACTTCATTCACTCCTTCCCTTACATCTTTTCATTTGTATCCATCCGTGGAACACTACGGAGTACCTGCCGTGCGGCAGGCGTCACGCAAGGGGCTAGGGACACAGCCTGCAGCACAGGCCGGGGAGACACTGTAGTGGACTAAGACAATGAACTCTGGGGTCGGAAAGATCCGCTTGTCTTTAATACCAGATGGTCCCCATCATCAAGTTGCTTACAATGAGTAGAGGAAACATACTTAATTTTCCCCAAAATGCTCTGAGATAAGTGTCATTTCTCCCATTATACAAGCACGGAATTGGAGAGTTTCGATGGTTTACTCAAGTCCCCAGGGAGCGAGTAAATGAAACAAAACTCAAAGATATCCTAGTCTGAAGCCCAAGTCCTGTCCGATGACCTGGGTGGGAACTTGAGAGACGGTGGTTCCAGTCCCTGTTTGAGACCAGTGGTCTTCACCCCTTGAGAAGCTTTATCAATTACCCCACCCCAGGACCCTGTGCTAATTCAGTCAACTCAGCCTCTCAGGGTCGAGTTTCCCCAGGGGAGACTGCTGGGCGTCCAGACTTGAGAACCACTGCTCGAGACTCTTCCAGGCGTAGCAGTCTGACCCCTCTGTATTCTGCAGCAATGGTCAGAATGAAGTCAGGGCTGCAGAAGCAGGGACATTCCAGAACTTTCCTCCACTGGGGCTCTGGTCATCACTGCATATTCAGGGGAAAGGCCAGTGCAGGCAGTGCTCCCTTGGCTCAGGCCGCGGCCGTAGGGGTGTGAGGTGCAGTGGGGTATCTACTCGGCACGCCCAGCAGCTGCCCGGGTGCCGGTGAAGGAGGGTGGTGGGAATCCAGTCCCCTTCTTCAACACTGAGTTCACAGATAACAGCATCCTTCACACATGGAGGAAGGAGTAGCCTGGGACACGTCCCAGACGACCGCAGCTGTTCTTTGTTTCTGGAGAGGATGCCAATAACATTTTGTTCCTTGGGGTTCTCAAGAATGAAAATGTGTGCATAGCTATAAAAACAAACAAACCCACAGGGATAACGATCACACTAACCGATATGTCATACTTAGTTAAGTAAATTAAGTGATAACATATACTCAGGTCTGTATCTTCTAACGGATTTTGTGTTGAGGTCTTCCATACAAAGCGAAGAAGAACGGTTCACCGGCCACTGGACATCCCCCGTCACTCTCCAGTCACGCAGTCGAGGCTTCTGCCCCTCCCTAAACTCGGTTATTTTCAGGAAACCATCTCAGAGTCTGGTCCACATAAATCTAACCTTCTACCCTCTGATTTGCTCCTCATAGCAATTCTATGAAATACACGGTCGAGCAACATCATCCCCATTCTACGGAGTTGGAAACTGAGGCTTAGGAAGATTAAGCGAGTTGTTCAAAGACCAGAAAAATGCACAGCCTGTTTTCAGGTGCACATCTCATACATTTTACACGCTCAGTAGCCACGCGGGGCAAGTGGCCCCTGCACCAGACTGTGTAGGTCTAGAAGATCTCGAGACAATCGGTAGGCTGGTGTGCTTACTCTATCAAGTTAGTCTGACGATGCTTTCTCATTATTTGAGGCTTAATTTGCAGCAAGATAGGCTCTGATTAAACATGAAAGGCAAGGTTCTGAATGATAAGACAGCAGAGATTGTTATTGAATTCTGCTAGTGCCAGATGCTGTGTTTGGCTCTGGAGCACAGAGGTGAGCAAACGCAGAGCCCTGGCATCCTCTCGGTGGAGATATTTCAGGATAATGAGCCATCCGTCTGAAATTCTGGGAATACAGCTCTAACTGGAAGCTCATGGGGATTCGGGAGAGCTACCGAGGGATGGAGATAATTTAGAATTAGAAATCAACAGCCACTTGAGCTCCTGCTGCAAGCTCTGCACCTCCTACAGGTTGTGGGCGACGGGACAAACATCTAAGACAGAATGACTTGTTAGGATCTAGGGAACTCACATGCACAATAAAAGAGCTGTCTTAGTTTTGGTTCTCCCAACGCCCCCCATTAAAATAAGGATTTAAGCTTGTGCCATTTGTTTTGGAGGTGGTCTTAGAAAACCGAGGAAAGAGTGGGGAGGTGAGACAGGGAAGGCAGGCAAGCCAGTACACGGTGTGTGAACGCAGGGTGAGTGCTGGGGACAAGCGGAGCTCCATCCCCCCGAGGGTCCTCCCCAGGAGCACGCAGAGTGTACCTCAGAATCCAGCCCCCCGAACAGCACGGGAGCTGGGGCATTTGCCCTCCAACCCCGGCCCTCACTGGGGAGGGGTTTCTTCTGGGGCACCAACGGCAGGCACTGCTGACCTGCCGTGCACTAGAGCTGAGCTCACTGCTGCTGCTAGGAAACGCCCTCGGGACCGGAAGGAAGGGACAGGAACCGTGGGTGCGCATGGGGACCATCGAAGGCCACTCTGGAGCGGGGATCCGACAGCGTCTGTGACAATGATGAACACTTCTAAGCGCTGACCAGCACTTACACCTATTACCTCACACAGCTCTGTGAGATAGTTACCCATCACTAGCCCCATTTTTCAAAGGAGAAAGTTAAGGCACAGAGTGGTTATGCAATTTTCTCAAGGTCATATGATGAAGAAGCCACAGAGCCAGGCTCCGAGTCTGATGTCTGCATCACTGTCCTCTTGGTTACCAAATACCAGGGGTTCATTTAAAGTCAAACCGGCCTATCAGAGAAAGGCTCCCAGGAGCTTTCATTTCAACAGAAAACTTGCCTTTCAAGGTCTCACAGTATATTCCAGACCATCTCCACAGCGCTGAGCACCCGAGTGCCTGCAGAGTGAGTGGAGGAGGGCTCTTCCAACCCAGAACTAGACCAGACCGTGTTACCAAAGACGGAGGTCTGCCCAGGTGTGCGCAACAGAAATGGAAGGAACAGTTTTATACGACAAGACCCAAGACGGCTTGTCTCCAAAACTGAGCAGACCCCTTGGGCAGGGTCCTTTCATGGCAACTAGAGCCCAGCTTTCATCCGAGATGCCCCCCTTGACCCAGGGATGACAGGTGACACCCACCCTGGCCAGCACAGGGGGAAGTGTTGCTTGCTGTCCCATCAGCCTTATCGTCAGGAAGGATCCCACCTGTCTTTCCCCTGCGGACTTCTGCCGCCTCTATGCCCTCCCAATGCTGCAGGACAACCGTGCAGCTACCCTAAGCATCCTCTCCAAATCCACGGCAGCCTGGGCTTTCTGCAGGTATGCAAGCGACTAGCTCAGGGGTGAGTGGGCACGATTTAGTCTCCTCTCCTGGCCAACACCCCCACACCCCTGCCCTTTCTTACCGCCCTTCACACGTTTCTTTCGAGTGGGAGCAGGGGAGGAGAGATTCTGGGTCCAGAGAAGTCCTCTCTCACTCACCTTCTTTGAGCGTTGTTGTCGCCTGGTCTGTGTGTAGGTGAAGGTGGATGATGCACTGGTCCCAGCCGCTATGGAACCAGCGCGCCGACGGTGCAGCAGCCGCTGCCCTTGGCTTTGGAGCCTGAGCCGTGAGGACCTTCGTACTGCCTCTGGAAAGTTCTGGCTACCCCTCCGGGCTGGCTTAAATGCAGTCATACTGACAATAATTAGATGATGTCAAGATGTCTTCAACATTTGAGTTTAATATTCATAAATGTAAGCTTTATTTGCTGTTTTTTTTCTAACCATAGGACAGTTCCTAAAAATGGTTGAAAAGTGGGAAGAATACTTTAAAAAATTTTTAAGTACATGGGAAAATAAGCCAAGTATAATACAGAAAAGCGAATCAAGGACCCATAGTTCCACTACTATAGAACTCTACCAACCGACTAACCAATCATTCAATAATAAATGACACCAAAATGCCAATCATTTAACGATAAAGAAGTCTTAACGAAAGCGTGATCGGAACTCAAGCTTTGGAACGCAGTCCTCCCCTCCCCCACCAGTGCGTGGCCACAGAGGAAACTTACACTAGGCTGAATTCCCACACTAAATAATTTCCATTTCCATTCCTGGGGGAAGAGAGGAAGGGAAGAACCAAGAGAATATGTCTGTAAGTGCTCCGTGGAGCTTCAAACTCAGAGAAATATAAATCTCCCTCTCTCTGATTTTATGGATGAAATCTCCTCTACTCGAGCAGGTTGGTCTCAGAGCCATTCTCTCTGTGTCACGTTCCCCCCGCTTACCGAGAATCCGTGTGAATCATTACGGCCATAAAACTATATGACCGAACCCTGATAATTACATGACTTTTAACTGGAAGAGAACAATGGCTTCAGTTTCCTGATGGAGCCATCCGACTCAGCCATAGATTTTGCTGTCAGCGTGCAGCCAAGAGTTGGGCCTTGCTAGTTAGAAGGTGTGACTGTCTGTCTTTGTGGGAGATTCAGCCATAGCAACCGACGAGACTCAGAGGGCCAGCGTGCCGCAGCTCCCCAGAGTCCCTGTTCAGACTGGGCTCCTGCCTGGCCACCGGGGCAGCCCTTTCCCAGAGCTGGCAGTGCCCCGGACGCCCGCACCCCCACGGGCTCCCCCCACCTAGAGCCTGGATAGCAGCAGGACGCCCAGGCGTGTAGGGACAAACCTTCCTCCCGCTGCTCTCACTCGGCATCAGTCAGTACGAGAAGTACCCAGGTGCAGGAGATGGGTTTAATCACTGTGACTTAGTATCCTCCCCGCAAATAAAAACGATGTGCCTTCAAAGGATAGGTTCCCTGGATCATACTGAACAGAACATTACAAAACAGCAGCTCCGGCCGTGGTACCCGGCTCAGTGCCTTCCTCCCATGTGCTCTTACACATGTCAGCTCACTGCCGATAGGGGGGACTGCACTGACACTCTGACCGCTCTTTAAAGCCGTGACCCATGACAGTGGCCGTCCCACTGCATGCGACGTGCCTGAGTCACAAAGTTAGTCATGTTCAAGGTCAGCACTGATGGCCGGGCTTCCTCACACTCAGAGACCTTGATCGAGGAGAAAGCTGCACAGCAATTTTTAAAAAGTGGTTTATTATTTTTCAATTATGAGAGTAATTTGTATTTGTCAAAACAATGGAAAAAATGCAGAAAGCACTAGGAAGGAAAGGAAACCCACCGTGCCCCCGGGCAGACATGACGGCCGCTACGGACGTGCAGATGCGTGATCTCACACGTACACAGTTAAAAGGGGTTTAGTTCTGTGAGGGCTGTTTTTAGTGACGTTTCTTCCACCATCTTTGCAGCTATAAAGGTAATACAGGCTGGTGGAGGAAAACCAGAAAACAGAGGCAACGTAAGGAACATTGTAATCCCCCTGTAGTTCTACCCACCAAGACGCAAGCATCAGAAAGCAGTTTGATCTAATCTGACGTTTAGAGAGCCCGTAAAGTTGCAACAAGCGGCTAAGGCAAGGGGAGGACGTTTTAGGGAAAATTAAGAAAATACTCTGCCATCATCTTTATTTAGAATCTAGGCTGATTTGTCTAGAATGAATGTCTCATTTTGGCTTCCCTGTTCATAAGCATAGGCAAGAGTTTCCAATTAACTTCACGAGACTATTTTGGGGGATCAATAATGTGTCATTGATTGACAATTTTGAATGCTCTGAAAGAAATCAGTGATCTCCGGGCCATGACCCACACTCATTCGGTCTGAGTTTCTCCTTGTGAGGCCAGGCCACACGAAATCTGGGCCGCATGCAGGTAGGAAAAGGTGGTTTGGCTGGAGATACGCTCACTCTTCAGCTCCATCTGGGCCGGAGGACGAAGGAGTGGACAGCACAGAGAAGAGCGTGGATGTTCACGTCCCTCCGCACAGGCAGACCCGCCCAGGCCACATCCCCGCGCAGGTGCTCCCGGTTTGGGGAGGGAAACAGCATTCTTTGCTAGGCCATTTGTGCTGGCTTTTCGTAGATATCTGTTTTTGCTTTTCATTTTGTTTTTGGAGATGCCTCTAAAGTGCCCTGAAAATGGTAGTTGGCATGTGGACAGGTCCACCGTCTGACTCGGTAGCTGTCTTCATGCTGTCCCTGTGTAAACTGAGAAGACACAAGGGCCGAACCAGCCATATGGTGGCAGCGGCACGTAGGGAAGATGCCGCGGAACATGAAGTCTCAGCGGTACCTTGTGAGACAGGTGGATGTTGATCATGGCCGCAAAGAGGCCCCAGAAGCAAGCACTGAGGGGGCTGCCACCCAGCCGAAGTAGGACAGAGCCGACCAGTCAGCCCGATGAGAGCGTTAAGTGCACTCACGATGTGTGTGACCCACCGTCACCTCACGTCGTCCTCACGCCACGTGCCTCCCAGGCCTGGCCCTCCCCTGCCGTCCTGTGTGTACGTGACAATGGCACCACTGTCTACCTGGCTACCCCTAAGCCAAATTCCTCAGCATCATTCTCGACTCTTTCCTCTTCCTCATTTCCCATATCCGACTTGTTACCAAGCCCTGCTGATTCTACTTTCTAAACACGTCTCAGATCCTCTACCGTTTTCCATCCCCACTCTCACCACAGTCCAGGCTCAGCCTCTGCCACCTGGTCCACTGAGAGCTCCTCCCTGGGCTGCCCCGTCCGTTCCTGCTGTCGCCCCTGCCAGAGCGACCTTCTAGAAACACGGATCTGACAGTGTCCCTCCTCCACTGCAAACCTTCCAATGGCTTCCTACAACTCTTTTAATTAAAAAGCCATTTTCATGCAGAAAAATCACTCTTTTGAGGGTATGATTATGCAGATTTTGATAAACACGTGCAGCCACGTCACCAGCATAGAAGTCAAAATATAGAACAGTTCTTTTTGGTGATAAAGAATAGAGCTGCTACAAAAACTCACAGAGGATTTTGTGGGAAGGTAAGCTTTTGTTTCACTTGTGAGCGGTGGCATTTCTGGGTTGCATGATAAGGGCATATTTAACTGTGTGGCTGCCACGCTGTTATCCAGAGCGGCCACACGACTTGGCATCCCTGTGTTGTAGGATGAAGTCGAAGCCCCAGCCTGGGCCTTCAGGGCCCGCACGTCTGCCTCTGTCCATGTCTCCTCCCACAGTGCTCTTCCTACCCGCACTTATCCCTCAGCCACACTCAGCTTCCTTCACTGTCGGGACAGGCCCCCGCTCATCTCCAGGACTCCTGCCCCAAATACGTGCGTTCCCCCTCTCCGCCCGAACGGCTCCTTTATCTGACCCCCCGCTGCCTTCGACAGCACCTCTGCCCGAGAGCGCTCCCTGAACCACGTCGGGTTCCCATGCTTTCCTCCCGCCAACTCGTTTAACAAATGTCTGCAGAATCACACCCGGGATCTCAGCTGTGTTCCAAGTCCAGGGGACCAGGCCCCGAATGAAAGAGTCAAAAGTCCAGGGGCCACGAAGCTGCAGACAATGAAAACACACAACAACAATGACAAATCTATACTACAATGTCAAATGCAAGCAAATGATCAAGCAGAGCCACAGGCAACAGAGAAGGACATGGAACTGCTCTCTCAGACGCAGCAGTTGGAGGGTGCCTCTCTGAGGAAGGTGCGAGTGAAAGAAATATCAGGAAAGATAGCTCCAGGCTGGGTGGACAGCAAGGACAAAGAAGTTAAGACAGGAAAGAGGTGGGCATGAGGAGGCGCGACGTGTTCAGGGAGTAGCTGGGAGACTTGTGGGGGGGACGCAGGAAGGGGGGCACAGGGGAGGAAGCCAAGGCCAGGCCTCGTGGTGGCTTCCACCGCACATCCGCCCACAACGTCGTCTGCCCGTCCCTCTTAGCCGCGTGGTCTCTGAGGCCCAGGACTGTGTTTGTTCCGTGCATTACTAACTAATTGCAAGCACGTAGCACAGTGTTTGCTGGGCGGTAGGTTCCTGATAAACATTAGAATGAATGGAAGAGTGGATGAGCGGCTCCGCAACATGAAGCATCTTGACTGAATGACTAATCCCCAAGAAGATGGCAGGAGCCCCGTATCGCCAGGGGAGACAAGGAGGCTCGGATGGCTATAATGACTTCGCTGGAGGGAGAGAGGCGTGACAGCTGGAGCGGAGCGTCCTCCGATCGCAGCTCCCCTCACTGCCTCTGCTCTGCCTCGCCCGGCCCGAGACGTCACCAGCTCTGAGATCCAGCCTCTTTCTCTGTCCTCTGCTAACCTTGGATTTGAAAGAATACCTTCGGACCATCCTTCAGAGCAGCAGTGAAAAAAAAAAAAAGACACAACAGAACAGCTCAAGACTCACAAATGTTTTTTATTTGACCCACAGAATGACTTCAAAAAACCGGGAAATATCATCTTAAAAAATTAAAATTGCTGGCTTATCTTAAAAACCATCTGAAGATGTTGCAATGTCGGGTCTACGCTCCACTCCATGGAAAAACCCTCAGAGCGGCACAGTGACGGCCCCTTTATGTAGCGTGTGTCCTCTCCAATGTGCCACAGCCCTCAGGACTCTGTGGTGCCCCGAGTGTGGTTGGACGCCCCATAACTCATGCAGTCACACCCAGGGTTTAGGGGGTTTGGAGGCGGGGCCAGTCCCTTGTATATTCGATTTCTCTGTCCAGCACATTTAGCTGGTTGAATTCATAATGGAGTGACTCTCAGGGTAGCTTATGAATCAGGAAGTCAGGAAGAAAAGCGATGCCCCAAAGGACCGCATGTAGCAGAGGAGATCTAAGAGGCCTGCGGGGAAGACAGAGGGCATTTCCCCACCAAAGCAGGGCACCGGCACTCGGAGTCGCAGCTCTGGGTCTTCCCTGTGTCCAGGCCTGCATGCTGGCGTGCCGGCGGCCAGAGCCCTTGCTTCTTCTCCTTTGATCGTTTAACTCGGCAGTCCAGCCACCCTACACAGCCTAGATGAATGTCTTATTGAAGACACAGACGCACATCAGGCAGCGCTGATTCAATTACAGTCTGGCTCGGGAGCACTCTAGAAGAGAGCTTGAAGAAATTTTCCATGGCGTGTTATGTAATCCCGGAATCCGGGGTCTACCACAAATCCTGGCACGGTCACTTAATACTTGTTGAAAATGAATGAACCTTGGGCAAGTTACTTCTCCTCCCACTTCATTTATAAACGGAGGGGTTTTCACTTAACTAATCCTTAGGAGCTCCTAGAGCTCCGAAATTCTATCGTGCTGTGGATTTCCAAGTAGTCACATGCAAAGTAGAGGTCAGCAATAAGTACCAGGGGTCTCATCCATTTCCTGGGCACAGTGAAACAGACTTTGATGGTGGAAGGAAGAGAATAAAGAGGGCTCCGGTGTCCCACCGCTGAGCTGAAATAATGCCATCAGTCCCAGCTGTGTTTCTCAGCGTGGGTGTTGGAGCGCATATATCAAGAGCTTGCATTCTGAATGTGAGTGGAGTTTATTTGCCAGAATGAATTCATCGAAAATTTACCTCCACCTCTCAAGAAACGCGTCTGTGATGGGTGTGATACACAGGGGAGGCCAGCCTGCACAGCCTGGCCAGGAGGCTGGGGCTGCCTGGCCAGTGCGTTTAAAGAGCATCCACAGGCCTCTGCCCAATAATTCTGCTTTGGTGACTAATGTCTCTGCATTTAGTCATACCTTTGAGTTAAGGCCTTGCAAGATGCTGCTCCAATAGGCAGAGAAGAATTTTAAAGAAAAACATTTGCATTTGTTACCACAATCAGAGAACAATTTTCTCAAACAATAATGATTCTTGCAATCTATCATTGGAACTACTCTTATGCCGAGCACTTTACACACTTCTGAGTGCTTTTTCATCATATCCACCAAATTTCCTGTGTGGCAGGTGACATAGTTATTCTTGTTTACAGGAACAAATGTGGTCTTGGTGAGAGCAGAGGTCACATAACCCTAAGTGGATGCAAACTCGGATCTGCTGATCCTGGATCCTAGATATTCTCTCTCGCTCTCTCTCTCGGGTATAACTTACACACAGTGAAGTACACACGAATATCTTTACGTGTGCATGCCCTCACACAACCCCACTCAGACCAAGGTGGAAAGTATCTCCAGCACCCCAGGAAGCTGCCTGTGTCCCCTCCCAGTCAATCTTCCAGCATCCCCACCTGAAAAAGGAACAGAACCAAAGGACTCATGGATGTGGACAGCAGTGTGCTGATTGCGGGGAAGGGGGGCAGGGTATAAAAAGGGACTACATGGTAATGGGGAAAAGTGCAATAAAAAATAAGCAGAACTCTAATGCTTAACCGTTTGGCTATGTGAAGAAAGGTGCCCAGGTCAGCTCAGGAAGAAAAGAAATGGTCCAAGGCAAAAAAAAAAAAAAAGGAAGGGGGAGGGGTAGCTAGAAGATGTGAGGGGACTGGCTCTGGAGAAAGGCAAGGGTTTGTCCCCAGGTGCCGCCAGCCCCTGAAACACACTCAGCTTCTGCGCAGATGGCTGGCACTGCCATCAGCATCTCCGAAGCACAGAGATGCAAGTGCACGGAGATCACTGCAGAAGCTCAGGTCTTGCATTTTAAGCAGTGCCGGTCTCTCCCACTGCCGGGAATCCCAGTCTCTAACAAGAAAACGAATGCTGACAGATGAAAAGGAGATGTATTCGCTGGCGTGGAGTCAACAGGCTGGGAAAACAGGCCAACTCGGGGCTCCCACAGGAAGTTTCTAACCCACTTTCTAATTCTTAGTTTAGCTACCATGAACTCTTCCCAGATCCAATGCTGTGTTTTCGTGTTGCTTTGTTTAAATCTCTCCTCTCCTATTGTCCGCCCTGCCCTTCAGGATGCCAGTTTGAAATTTTATCACCTCCTCTGGCTCCTGTGCAGCGTTATTTCCATTCTGGTGAAGAGAACTCTTCTGCAAGCTGTCAAGTGTTGACAGGCAGCTTGTATTTGATTGTTCTTATCAGTTCTTCTTTAAATATGCATCACTCTATCTCCAGATCTGAAGTCTGAAATAGTTGGCAGGCCTAGGGAACACACCTCAGGGAAACCCTCTGACTTATACGACTTTAAAGATTACAAGATACGCGTGAGGTTTCTGCTGACGGAGAGAGAAAAGTCAGATTTTTCAAAGGGAGAGAAAGCTGAAGGAAGAGGGAGCAAGGGGGGAGGAAGAATAAAGAGTGGAAGGAGATAAGAAGAAGGCAAGGGGGGAAGAAAAATAGGAGAAAAGAGTGTGGTGGGAGAGAGAGGAAAACAGTGAGAAAATAAGGAGGGAGGAGAGGGGAAGGAAGGACGAAAAACACAGAGACTAAGTTCAGGAAGGAGTGAGAAATGGACAAGAGGGGAGGCTGTAAGACAAGCAAAATTGACTTCTGAAAGTTTAATTCCCTACGATAATTTTCTACAATAACTAACTAACTAAATACTGCCACACGTCCACTTCAATGGGAGCCTCTGGAAAACTGCACACCGAACGTTGCAAGTATGAAATTTTGTGAAAGAGCTACCCAAGGTGGTGCACAGGAAGCCTCTGAACTCACATAACTCACATGAACACACCGAATATACACCTACATACACAGAAATTCCTACTGAAATACAGCTGAGGGCTGATCGAGTAGCTCTGCACAAAAAGAGAGAGAGAGAGAGAGAGAGAGAGAGAGAGAGAGAGAGAATAGAAAGGCGCCTACAGAATGTTGGGGAACCACAAGAATTCTCGGGATCTCGAGATATGCAGGAACTCCACACCATCAGAGGTTCCTGGGAGTGCCATTGTTTTTGTCCCCTCTCCACCTACATTGCATGGGGGAGCTCTGTGCAAAGGTTCTGGATGGCCTGCAAGGGTGGCTCACCGTGCCCTGGGGCCCCTGAACCTGAGCCCACTCCAGCCCCAGACAGCCAGGCCTTCACAGCATCACCACACCCTGGGCCTCTGTGCACCAAGCATGCTCCAACCCGGCCAGCCAGTTCCCCAGGGTGCTCCAGACACTGCACCTACCCTCTCAGGCTCCAGCAGCCTGCCAACACCACCCAGCACTCACAGTCCACACTGAGGTTGCTCATGCGTAAGGCCACTCCTTCAGGATCAGGAGAGAGATTTGTTTTGTCTAATTCACAGAAACGAACACAGAAAATGAAACCAAGTGAGAAGACAGAGGAATATGTTCCCAATGAGGAAACAAGAAAAACAAACCAGAAAAAAACTAATAAAATGGAGATAATTAGGTTGTAAAGAATTCATTCAACCAGAGCAGCAAGAAGAAACAAGAATTTTTTTAAAAAAGTGAGGGTAGTATAAGAAGCCTCTGGGACATCTCCAAATGTACCAACCTCCGAATCATAGAGATGCCAGAAGGAGAAGAGGAAGAGCAAGAAACTGAAAACTTATTTGCAAAAATAATGAAAGAAAACTTCCCAAATTTGGCAAAAGAAATAGACATAGAAGTTCAGGAAGCATAGAGAGTCCCAAACAAGTTGGATCCAAAGAAGACCAAACCAAGACATATTATAATTAAAATGCCTACTAAAGTTAAAGATGAAGAGAGAATCTTAAAACAGTAAGAGAAAAGCAGAGCGTTACCTACAAACAGACATGCAAACAAAACAGAAACAGATTCAGATTCGTAGACGCAGAGAACAAACCAATGATTGCCAGAGGGGACAGGGTTAGGAAGATGGTGAAAAGGTAAAGGGAAAGAAGAGGCATAAACTTCCAGTTGTAAAGTAGACAAGTCACGGGAATAGAGTGGACAGCACAGGGAATGCAGTCGATAATACTGTAGTCAGTTTGCCCGGTGACAGATGGTTACTAGATTTCTCATGGTGATTACACCGTAAGGTACATAAATGTCGAGTCACTGTGTTAGAAACCTGAAACTAACACAATATTGCATGTCAACTATACTTGAATGAAAAAAATTATAAAAAATATTCTTCCCTGCCATGTTCATAAATATACTTAGCAGATAATGGGGTAGATAAATAGATAACTAGCTATACGAGGTCTATCTGGAAAAAGCGCAGCCATCGTTAATATAACAAGAACAGTTTGTGCTTCATCAATGTAACCTGGCAGCCAAGGAGAGTGGACTGGAGTCTGTGTGTGTGAACAATGACGACTTCACTGTACTAGTCAGTGGGGGCGGTAGACGCTGTTGAGTGAGCATGTGGGCTGTGTGGCTGTCACATTCAAAATGACTGGGCAAGCAGAGCAACGAATCCGCATTAAATTTTGTGCTAAGCTTGATCATTCCTCCGCGGAAACTATTTGGATGATTCAGAAGGCTGCAGCTATGGGCAACTGGTGATTGGCAGCTTCATCACAAAAAACATGTCTGCTCGTGCTCATGCATCACGTCTTGTCCAGAGTTTTTCGGCGAAACATCAAATCAACCGGGTGACTCAGCCCCACTACAGCCCAGATTTGGCACCATGCAACTTCTGCCTTTTCCTGAAATGAAAATCACCTTGGAAAGGGAAGAGATTTCAGCCCATGAATGAAATTCAGGAAAATACAACGGGGCAGCTGATGGTGATGGGGAGAACTGTGTGAGGTCCCAAGGTGCCTACATTGAAGGGGACTGAGGCATCATTGTCCTGTGTACAACGTTTCTTGTGTCTCATATCTTCTTCAATAAGTGTCTCTATTTTTCCTAGTATGTGGCTGGATACTTCCTGGACACGCCTCCATACTTCTCGGTCATACATAACTCGTTGGTCCTGTTCAGCGTCTGAGAAACTATTACCGATGCGGGAAATAGGAGCAAACAGAAACAGTGCATGGCTGACCACTCCCTTCTGCACAGCTTCAGCTGGAGAGGTCTCGTTAGCTGTCACTCACTGTGCTAAAACTGAGCGGTCTGCATTTTCAGAACACTCTAACTGAGGAAAGTGTGTGATGCATCCTGAAAAAGTTCTATCTGAGCTGCTTACAATTTGTTTGGATGTTTATAGGAGGTAAACCTCCCGTTACAGCTGAGCTTCCGGAGGGGTTCGCCCCCACACCTTCTCCTCCTGGAGCTCTGCATGGCCTCCACTTTCCCAGGGGCATTTGCCACTAGAGTTGGAGGAAACCTCAGGCAGCTGCTCGCTGGCAGGCCTATTTGGCTCAGGGGCAATGTAACATTTCACTTTTTAGCATCAACTTAACGTTTTGTAACACCCCTCACTCACTCATCAAAAGATCCCTACAGTTTAACAAAATTAAACCTCTACACATAAAGGAACTCACTTCAAAGCACATAAAAACAGTGGTTCGAATGTATGAAGATATTATTCTAGTTGCACATTTTCTAAATTTAGAAACATAGATGTTAGATGTGCTTGTATCATCACATAAACATTAGAATTCTGAATCTAGTAATTTAAGTTCCAATCTTAGAGAACCTATTTAAAGAAGGCATCTTAGTGAACTAGAAAAACTAGAAATTAGATGACCTTCGTACTTTCTTAGCCACTAAATGGATATTCTTCGGCCAGACACTTCTTTATTAATTAATTCCAGAAGCATTTTATTGGGCACTTCGTATGTGCCGGACTCTTCTAATCCGCAGGCTGCAGAGAGGGAAAGCTCACAGCTAACCATCCTGTACTTCCCACAGAACATACTAAATTGCACCTAATTATGCCAAACCTATGTATGTAATGATATCGGCCTCCCACTGGACCGTACACTGCGCAGGGGCAGCGCCTGTGCTATTGCTCCCTCTTCTTTCTCCATCAGTTAGTCCAGGCCAGGCCACACGGCAGGCATCGACTCAGCAAACAGCCATCAAGCGAATGCATCTATCACGAGTTAACACTTAAACAGTATTTACGTCCATCGTCTCATTTAACCTGCCCAACAGCCCTGTAAGGTAGGGCCTGCCTCCTCCATTTGACAGGTGAAGAAACTGAGAAAGAGAGAAGTGAAGAAACTTGCCATGGGCTGCTCTGCACGACAAGAATTCAAATCCAGGCAGTCCGGTGCCAGAATCCATATTCACATCCACGTACTATGTTGTCTACGAGCGTATCGCTGAATGAGTTAATGAGCAAGAGGACGGGTGAATTTAAGTAGTTCGCAGGCTCTGGGCTTTAGGTTTGTTCATTGTAATGATGGACAGTGCTTCAAAACACTTCCACCAAAGTTTAGTACGAGTGTTTTTTTTTAACAAATCTCTTCACCAGGCTGTCATCAGGTGCCCTCTGTCTGTTATTTAAGATGTGCCCCCTGCTGTGCAGGACAGCGGGGGCCAGTAGCCCGTGTGCTCTCTAGACTGCCCTTGCATGGCTGCTCCTGCCACTTGAGTTGTATCATTTCCAAACATGTCGGTCACTTTTGCGCGTATTACAATTACAGCATTTAATTCGATATTATTGAAATGCACAGAATATGATTACAAAAAGAAGTAGAGCTGTTGTGTCTATGTAAACTATGCAGATTAATTGGTAGATATGCAGGAATGGATTCTTGCCTACAGGTTTGAAATCTTCCAAAGTAAATAGTAAATGCTGGAAAAATAAGTTAAACACTTTGGAAAAATTTAACAAATGCAAATCAGTTGCATTTGGAAATTGCTCACAAATAATGGATGAAAGAGACCAGAGCGAAAGAGCCGTAAAACATCTTGAAGTGTTTTCCACTCGCCTGGTTTTGCTGGTGGCCTTAGATTCTCGCGTGGACCAAGCACTTAGGTATATAAGACAACAAGAAACTCCAATCAAGAAACTCACGGAACTCACTCTCATAGAAATCCCCTTAGACTGACCTCAAAAGATAAGGCAATGAATATACATTTATATATCTTATATACGATGCATGTATTTATGGATATTAAAAGACAAAATACGTCAGGCAAGTACGCATCGTTTTCCAGGGTCCTCCTCCTTCATCAGTCTTTAAATGGATGCACACAGATTGCAAGAGACTTCTTCTAAGTCTTGCGTTTCGTCCTAAAGTTTCCATGGACTTTGCACCTCATTCCGTGGTAGGTGTTACTACCGTTCAGCAAATATTTCTAGTTCTTCTGGGTACATAGCAGGATCGCACTTCCCTGCCCTATATTGAAACGTATGGGTCAACATGGCACGTTTTGGCCAATGAAGTTTGTGTAGAGGTAACGTCTGCTGTTTTAGGGTGAATGTGTTCAGATCCAGCCCATGATTCCTCTAGCTGGCACTCCCTGCACCAAGACTGCGGCCAAGTTCTACAGAGTCCGCTCCACGGATCTGGATCCGGGAACGAGGACAGCATGGAACACAGGCCCCAGCTGACCCTCATGGGCCTGCCGCATGAATGAAAAATAAGCTTTGTTGTTTTAAGTCACTGAGATGGGGAATGTTTTGTTACCACAGCACGATATAATTTATTGTGACTAACACGTATTCCATGACAGATGTGTACTTGCTTAAATATGTAAATGTATCTCCTTCCAAATTTGAGGATACGCTTAGCGCTCCAGAGACACAGAACACTTACCCCGTGACTCTGTCCACTGTCTACACTCTCTCCCGTCGGGGAGGCTCACAGCCAGACAGCTGCAGGGTCCCTTCAAATGCTCACATGATGTCACGCTGTGTGTGCGGGGAGAGAACAGGCACCCGTGATGGCTGTGCCGATGTCACTTAACGAAACCAAATAAAATTAAATTAATTGGATTGGGGAGTTGTTATATCTGATTTTGGAGCAATTGATTAGATTTTCACAGAGTGAATCCGATTTGGTTGTTATTGTTCCAGTTGTCTTAATGAGGCAATCGGATTGCGCGGAGACCCGACTGATTGGTTGGGGAGGTGGCCTGCCAACCGTCGTCCATTCAGCCAGCACCACAGTTTGACCCTGGGACGGGATATGACATTAATTCACTTGCATTCTCAGTTCAAGCACTTTTTCCTGCAAGCTGCTATGTGTCAAGTACTGTCACACAATTAAAAATATTTATCGGCTGTAAATATTTAAAACGTACAATGGCCCCTGTATACATGCCACACTGAGAAGTCTAAATATTTTACGATGTGATAAACTTTGACTGGGTCAGGCTTCCATTTTAAACTCTATGCAGGCCTCTACTGCCCTTCAGAGCCTCATCCCAGCATTCCTTAGGATCAAACATTGATCGTAACTTGCTCTTAAAACCAACCGATTCTGATTCCATTGGTTCAAAATGAAAGCACTTAGGCAACGGTGGGAAAAAAGGACGCCAGGGCCCAGGACACCAGTCTCTCGTCGGTTCTGTTTGCTGTTGGGCGCACTCAGACAATGCCCGGGCTTGCTGTGGGTGCTCGAAGACACTGGATGAATAAACGACTGAGCAACTAACCAATGATTGCGGAGCACCAGTCCTCTCTCATTTCCTCTACGTTCCGGAAGTGAAGAAACTGCTCTCCTGAACACACGAAGCAATCTCCCCTCGTGGGTGAGTGCTTTGGGTGCCCAGGCAGTCGAGTCTGGATCTGAAGTGCGAGCTTGCCATGGCTGCAGACTGTGTTTTCCAAAGATGCTCACGGTGATCTCTCCTACCCACACGTTCTTACGCAATATGAACTCGCCACTCCCCTGTTACAAGGTAGTTGATGCCTCCTGAATCTGCCTTCAATCTGGGTGAACTCGGTGACTGGTTTGAGCAATACAATTCACGGGAAGCAATGATGCGCCAATTACAGACATAGCCCTACACCGACCTGGCCGCATCTGCTCCCTGCCTCCTTGACGTCGGCCACCAGGTGAAAAGCTGAAAGATCGAGGTCTGGATGGGATCATCGCATGGATGATTGAAAACATGGGGAAAGGACACCTTTTTGAGAGAAAATAGGATAGATTCATTACGGGACAGGTGGAGTTTGTTTTGCTTTTGGGGCACAATTTTAGTAGGGAATTGGGTGCACAGGCTTGCAGCTTTAAAGAGAGATATGTATTGAAGAAACAGACTTGGGAGTTCACAGAGAACATGGACTCCAGTGAGATTATCTAAACACATACACACA
>PVKM010007656.1:19157-32989 GCA_004027735.1 Carollia perspicillata | reverse complement strand
ATAAGGGATATAACGGAAAAAATAAACAAATGGGATCTCATAAAAATAAAAAGCTTCTGCACAGCCAAAGAAAACAGCATTAAAATGAAAAGAGAACCAACTGTATGGGAAAACATATTTGCCAATGATACCTCAGACAAACGTTTAATCTTCAAAGTATATAAAGAACTTGCATGAATCTACTCTAAGAAGACAAGCAATCCAATTTAAAAAAATGGGCAAAGGACTTGAATAGATGCTTCTCCTAAGAGGACATACAGAGGATCCAGAAACACATGAAAAGATGCTCAATATTGCTAGCTATCAGAGAGATGCAAATTGAAACTACAATGAGATACCACTTCACACTGGTGAGAATGGCCATCATAAACAAAGCAGCAAACAACAAGTGTTGGAGAGGCTGTGGAGGAAAGGGGACCCTAGTACACTCTTGGTGAGAGTGCAGACTGGTACAACCACTATGGAAAACAGTATGGAATTTTCTCAGAAAACTAAAAATGGACATGCCTTTTGACCTGGCAATTCCACTGCTACGTTTATACCCAAAGAACACAGAAACACCAATCCAAAAGAACCTATGCACCCCAATGTTCATAGCAGCACAATTTACAATAGCCAAGTGCTGGAAGCAACCTAGGTGCCCATCAGTAAATGAATGGATCAAAAAACTATGGTACATGTACACAATGGAATTCTATGCAGCAGAAAGAAAGAAGGAGCTCCTACCCTATGAAACAGCATGGATGGAACTAGAAAGCATTATGCTAAGTGAAATAAGCCGGATGGTGAAAGATGAATACCATATGATCTCACCTTTAACAGGAAACTAAACAACAAAACAAACAAAAAAGCAAAATATAATCCAAGAGATTGAAATAGAAAACAGACTGAGAGTAACTAGAGGGCAGAGGGGAGGGAATTTCAGGGGAAAAGGGGAAGGGGTCACAGGAACGAATATAAAGGACACATGGACAAAAACTAAGGAGGGGGATGGAAATGGGAGGGAGGTGGGGAGCACTGGGGGAGGGTGGAATAAGATGGGAGTAAAAGACAGAAAACTACTTGAACAACTAAAATAAAATAATAAAATAATAAAAAAATAAATTAAAGTTAAAAAAATTACACACACACACACAAAAGAACATTTCATATAATAAGGGCTTGGTGATGATGAACTCCTTGAACTTGACCTTATCCGAGAAGTGCTTTATCTGCCCTTCCATTCTAAATGAAAGCTTTGCTGGATACAGCAATGTTGGATGTAGGTCCTTGCCTTTCATGACTTGGAATATTTCTTTCCAGCCCTTTCTTGCCTGTAAGGTCTCTTTTGAGAAATCAGCTGACAGACTGACGGGAACTCCTTTGTAGGTGACTGTCCCCTTATCTCTTGCTGCTTCTAGAATTCTCTCCTTCATTTTAATGTTGGGTAGTGTAATTCTGATGTGCTTTGGTGTGTTCCTCCTTGGGTCCAAGTTCTTTGGGACTCTCTGAGCTTCCTGGACTTCCTGGCAGTCTGTTTCCTTTGCCAGATCGGGGAAGTTCTCCTTTATTATTTGTTCAAATAACTTTTCCACTTGTTGCTCTTCCTCTTCCCCTTCTGGTACTCCTATAATTCGGATGTTGTAACATTTAAAGATGTCCTGGAGGTTCCTAAGCCCCTCCTCATTTTTTTGAATTCTTGTTTCTTCATTCTTTTCTCTTTGGTTGTTTCTTTCTTTCTTCTGGTCCACTCCATTGATTTGAGTCCCAGTTTCCATCCCATCACTATTGGTTCCCTGTGAATTTTCCTTCATTTCACTCAGTGTAGCCTTCATTTGTTCATCTAATTTGCGACAATAATCAACCAGTTCTGTGAGCATCCTGATCACCAGTGTTTTGAATTGTGCATCTGATAGGTTGGCTATCTCTCAGTTGCTTGAAAGTATTGGATCTGGGGTTTTGATTTTTTCTTCTGTTTGAGACATAACTTTTTGGTATGGTCACACCTGTTACATATGAGGGGCAGAGCCTTAGGTGTTTGCCAGGGCAAGGCAACCCAATCACTATGTTGTGATGCTATATATGGGGGAGGGGTCAGAGAGGGAACAATGGCGCTTGCTCTGCTCTCTCTCGGATATCAGTCCCCTCTGCCACTTCCCACAAGCAAATTGGGCCCTTCTGATGCTGGTTCCCTGGTGGGTGGTTTGTGTATGTTCTAGGACCCTGTGGGTCTCTCCCACAAACTCTGCTGTGAGGCTGGGCGTCTCTCTCATCACCTCAACCCCCCACAAGTGTTTTCATTCGATGCTTTTAGGCTTTATTTCCTTTATCGCTGGGCCCCTGGGTTGCGCCTTCTGTCTTGCTGCACATTTTTGCCTGGTTTATCTGCATGCAGATGTGTGTCTGTGGTTAGCCAACTACCTTGAGTGCCTCACTGGGTCTGCTCGTTTCCTTGTGCCTGGGGTCTGCTAGCCACCACGTTTTCGTGCTTTGACCCCTCTCCACCAGCTGCCAACTCCTCCTCTCTTAGTAGTCTGGATGAATGGTTGTTGGACTTCCATACAGTTCAATTTTCTATCTGTTCTGGTTGTGTTTTTGTGTCTAAATCTTTGTTGTCCTTAAATTTGATTGTGTGAGGAGGCACAGTGTTTCCACCTATGCCTCCATCTTGGCCAGAAGTCTTCTAGACCTATGGTTTTTAAAAAATTTTCTAGCATGTGCAAAATAAGGATTGGAGTTTCTTTTATTCATAAACATATTTAATTGTTCAAGTACCATATGTTTAAAAAGCAATAGTTTCCCCCATTGAATATTTTTGTAATGTGGCAAAAATTCAACCGATCATATGTGTGGGTCTATTTCTGGACTCTTCTTTTTCATAATCTATAGATTTATCCTTATACCAAAATCACAGTCTTAATTGATATAGCTTTATAGAAAGTCTTGAAATCAGATTGTGTAAGTCATCTGACACTATTCTTTTTCAAGATTGTATGGGTTCTTGTAGGTCCTTTACCTTTCCATATAAATTTTGATGTTTTGTTGTAAACTTCTCTTTTAATAAAGACTGGATTTTTACTGGGATAGAATTAAATGTATAAATCTAAAGTGTTAAATTTTGTCAAATTCTTTTATTTACATAATTCAAAATGATGGTGTGATTTCCCATCTTATTCTATTAATATAGAGGATTATATTAATTGATTTTGGATATTAAATCCACTTTGCATTCCTGGGATAAACCAAACATGGTAATAACATGTTACTCTTTTTATATATTACTTTATTCAATTTGTAAAAATTTTGTTGAAGACTTTTGCATCTATGTTCATGAGAGATTTTGGTCCATAGTTGTTTTTTCTTGTGACTTTTAAAAATGTAACTATCATATTTTAAAAAAATATCCACCCATCCCCCACCCCTTTCCTTTGGCAACAACTATCACTTTGTTCTCTACATCTCTGGGTCTCTTTCTGTTTTGTTTTGCTTATTGATTTTTTTCTTAGATTCCACATATAAGTGAAATCATATGGTATCTGTCTTTCTCTGTCTGACTTATTTCACTTAGCATAATATTCTCTAGGTCCATTCATATTGTAAAAATGGCAAGATATCATTCTTTTTTTTATTGCTAACATTCCATTCCATATACAGAGGTGTTCAACGGTAGGTTTACAATTGAGAGTATGCAAAAACAGGTTATTCTTCTATTGTTATGCATTAATTATTATATTATTTTCCATATGAATAACTGTAAACCTACTTTTGCCTACCCCTGTATATACACCACATCTTCATTCATTCATCTTTTGATGGACAGTTAGGTTGCTTCCTTATCTTGGCTATTTTAAATAATGTGTCAATGGTTATATTTTGCTTGTTTGTTGTTTTGTTGATTAGGTTCCACTTAAGGGTGAGATCATATGCCATTTATCTTTCACCACCTGGCTTATTTCGCTTAGCATAATGCTTTCGAGTTCCATCCATGCTGTCGCAAAGGGTAGGAGCTCCTTATTTTTTTCTGCTGCATAGAATTCCATTGTGTAAATGTACCAGAGTTTTTTGATCCACTCATGAGAACAGGCTGACAGTGACCAGAGGGGAGCGGGGGCAAAATTTCAGGGGAAAGGGGAAGGGTTTGCAGGAACAAGTATAAAGGACACATGAACAAAAACAAGTATGGGGGGTGGAAACAGGAGGGAGGTGGGGAGGAATTGGGGGGCGGGTTGGGATGGGAGTAAAAGGCAGAAAACTGTACTTGAACAATTAAAATAAAATAAAATAATTAATAAATAAACAAAGTGTCAATGAACATAGACCTTTTTGAAATAGCGTTTTTATATTTTTGGATACATATCCCAAAGTGAAATTACTGGGTTGTATAACAGCTATATTTTTTCATTTTTTGAGGAATCTGTATACTGTATTCCATAATGGCTAAACCAATTTACAATTGCAAAACCATGTACGAGGGTCATCTTTTCTCCATATCCTCCCCAGTCCTTGTTATTTGGTCCTTTCGTGTGTGTGTGATAGCTATTCCAACAGATGTGAGATGGTATCTCATTGTGGTTTTGATTTGCATTTTCCTGATGATTAGTGATGTTGAACATCTTCTCATATGTTTACTAGCCTTCTGAATGTCCTTTTGGAGAAATGCTCACTTTTTAATTAAATTTTTTTTGGGGACAGTTTTTTTATGTTGAATTGTATGCATTCCTTACATATTTGGGATATTAACCCCTTGTCAGATGAATCATTTGTGAATATGTTCTCCAGTTCGGTAGGTTGTCTTTTCATTTTGTTGATGGTTTCCTTCACTGTGAAAAACTTTTTAGTTTTATGTGTCCCCATTTGTTTATTTTTTCTTTTGTTTCCTGTGTCCAAGGAGATATGTCAAAAGATATTGCTAAGAAAAATCTACCATAGGTGGTAGATTTCACTATCACCTATATTTTCTTCTAGGATTTTTATGGTTTTGTGTCTTAGATTTAAGTCTTTAACCCATTTTGAGTTTATTGTATGTAGTGTAAGAAGGTGGTCTATTTTCATTTTTTGCATCTATCTGTCCAATTTCCCCATCACCACTTATTTAAAAGATGATTTTTATTTCATTGTATGTTCTGCTCTCTTTGTCATATATTAATTGACCATATAAGCATGGGTTTATTTCTGTGCTCTCTATTCTATTTCATGTGTCTATTTTTTTGTATGCCAGTACCATTCTGTTTTAATTGTGGCTTGTGGTACAGTTTGACATCAGGTAGCTTGATACCTGCAACTTTGTTATTTTTTTCCAAGATGGCTATGTCTATTCAGAGTATTTTATGGTTTCATATAAATTTTTGGATTATTTGTCCTAGTTCTGTGAAATATGCCATTGATATTTTCATAGGAATTGTGTTGAATCTATAGATTGCTCTGTGTATTATAGGCATTTTAACAATGTTAATTCTTCCTATCCATGAGAACAGTTTGTATATTCTTTAATTTTTTAATGTCTTATAATTTTCCAGGTACAGGTCTTTTAAGTCCTTGGTTAAACTTATTCATAGGTATTTTTTATAGCAATTATAAGTGGGATCATTTTCTTAGTTTCTCTTTCTGAGAGTTCATTATTGGTGTATAAAAATGCAACCAATTTCTGAATATTTGCTTTGTATTCTGACATTTTACTGAATTTATTTATCAGTTCTAGTAATTTGGGGGAGGATTCTTTAGGGTCCTCCACACACAGTATCACATCATCTGCAAATGACAGTTTTACCTCTTCCTTTCCAATTAGGAAGCAGTTTACTTCTATTTCTTGTTTGATTCCTGTGGCTAGGATTTCCTGTACTGTGTTGAATAAGAGAGGTTGAAGTGGATATCCCTGTCTTGTTTCTGAACTTAAAGGAAATGCTTTCTTGTTTTTCTCCATTGAATATGATGATAACTGTGGGTTTGTCATATGTGACCTTTATTATGTTGATATATGTTCTCTCTATTCCACTTTGCTAAGAGATTTGTTGTTGTTGTTGTTTATCATAAATAGATGCTGGATTTTGTCAAATGGTTTTCCTGCATCTATTGACATGGTCATAGGACTATATCCTTCTTTTTTTTTAATGTAGTGTATCATGTCAATTAATTTGCAGATATTGCACCATCCTTGCATCCCAGAGATAAATTCCATTTGATCGCAGTGCCTGATCTTTTTAATATATTGTTGAGTTAGGTTTGCTAATACTTTATTGAGGATCTTTGCCTCTATGTCTTTCAGGGATTTTGGCCTATAATTTCTTATCTTTGCAGTGTTTTTATCTGGTTTTGGAATCAGGATAATGGTGGCCTTGTAAAATTAGGTTTTGAGTCTTTCCTCCTCTTGAAATTTTTGGAATAGTTTGAGAAGAATCGGTATTAGTTCTTTAAATGTTTGGTAAAATTCACATATGAAGCCATCAGTCCAGGACTTTTGTTTTTTGTGAGTTTTTGATTACTGCTTTGATTTCATTCGTTGTAATTGGTCTGTTCAGGTTTTCTGTTTCTTTCTGATTCAGTTTTAGGAGATTGCATGTTTCTAAGAATTTACCCATTTCTTCAGATTATCCAATTTGTTGGCATATGGTTGTTCATAATATATTCTTATAATCCTTTGTGTTTCTGTGGTGTCTGTTGTTACTTCTCCTGTTTTGTTTCTGATTGTATTTATTTCAGTCCTCTCTTTTTAATGATTAGTCTGGTTATAGGTTTATCAGTCTTGTTTATCTTTTCAAAGAATCAACTCTGTATTTCATTAATTTTTTGTATTTTTTATTCTATTTTGTTTATTTCTGCTCTGCTCTTTATTATTTCCTTCCTTCTACTCACTTTGGGCTGTGCTTGTTGTTATTTTTCTAGCTCCTTTAGGCATAAAGTTGGATTGTTTATTTGAGATTTTTCTTGTTTCTTGATGTAGGCTAGAATTGCTCTAAATTACTCTCTTAAGACTGCTTTTGTTGTGTCTCACAGATTTTGTATTGTTGTGTTTCCATTTTAATTTGCCTCAAGGTATCTATTACTTTCTTCCTTGATCTCATTGTTAACCCATTTATTGTTCAGTAACATGTTATTTAGCCTCCATGTGTTTATGTGATTTTTTGTTTTTTTCCTTGTAATTAATTTCTACTTTCATACCATTGTGATTAGAGAAGATGCTTCATCTGATTTCAAACTTTTTAAATTTATTGAGACTTGTTTTGTGTTTTAATATGTGATCCAGCCTGGAAAACATTCCATGTGCACTTGAAAAGAATGTATATTCTTCTGCTGTGGTGAAATGGTCAGAAAATACCAGTTAAATCCATCTGGTCTGGTGTGTCATTGAAGGTTGCTGTTTTCTTATTGATTTTCTGTATGGAAGGTCTTATCCATTTATGTCAATGGGGTGTTGAGGTCCCCTACTATGACTATTTCTATTTCCCCTTTATGTACATCAATATTTGCTTTATATATTAAGGTGTTCCTATGTTGGGTGCACAAATGTTTACCAGTGTTATATCCTTTTTTTTGGAGTGATTCATTTCATTATGAAATATCCTTGTTTGTCTCTTACTATAGTTTATTTTAAAGTCTATATTGTCTGATATAAGTATTGATGCCCTACTTTTCTGTTGTGGTTGTTTCCATTTGCATCAAATATGTTTTTCCATCCCTTTCCTTTTGGTTTCTATGTGTCATTCAATCTGAAGTGGGTCTCTTGTAGACAGCATATGTATGGGTCTGATTTCCTAATACATTCAGCTACCCTCTGTCTTCTGACTGGAGCATTTAATTCATTTACATTTATAGTGATTATTGATAGTATGCATTTATTGTCATATTATAATTTATATTTAGGTCCTGGACTTCATTTGTTGGGAAGTTTATTGTTTTATAGGTTTACTATTATTTTTTTATTTTTAAATGTTAGGTGAAATAAGCCAAAGGGTGAAAGACAAATACCATATGATCTCACCTATAAGTGAAATCTAATCAACAAGACAAAAAAGCAAGCAAAATATAACCAAAGACATTGAAATTAAGAACAAACTGACAGTAACCAGATGGAAGGTGGGAGAGGATAATGGAGGGAGAAAGGTGAAGGGCTTTCGGGAACATGTACAAAGGACACATGGACAAAACTGAAGAGGGATAGGATCAAGGGTAGGGAGTGGGAATGGCTGGGGTGGGGTGGAGTGGTGAGGGGGAAATGAGAGACAACTGTACTTGAACCATAAAAAAAGATTAAAAAATAGAAAAGTAAATTAAAAAAGAAATCTAAAAAAAGAAATAAACTCTTGACGTCTTAAAAAATATATATATATATGTAATTGATTATGCTATTAGAGCTGTCCCATTTTTCTCCCCATTACCCTTATCTGCCCAGTACCCCCATTTCCTCCCACATTCCAACCCCCTTATTCATGTCCATGGGTCTTACATATAAGTTCTTTGGTTTCTCCATATTCTATACTATTCTTAACCTCCTGCTGTCTATTTTGTACCTACCAATTATGCTTCTTATTTCTTTACCTTTCCCCCATCCTCCCGCTCCCCTCACACCAATGATAACCCTCCACGTGAACACCCTTTCTGTAATTCTGTTCCTGTTCTAGTTGTTTACTTAGTTTGTCTCTGTTTTCGTTTTTGTTCTTTTTAGGTTAAGTTGTTGATAGTTGTGAGTTTGTTGTCATTTTACTGTTGACAGTTTTGATCTTCTTTATCTTAGATAAGTCCCTTTAACATTTCATATAATAAGGGCTTGGAGATGATGAACTCCTTTAACTTGACCTTATCAGGGTAAAGCACTTTAGCTGCCCTTCCATTCTAAATGATAGCTCTCCTGGAAAGAGTAATCTTCAATGTAGTTCCTTGCTTTTTATGACTTTGAATACTTCTTTCCAGTTCGTTCTTGCCTGCAAGGTTTCTTTTGAGAAATCAGCTGATAGTCTTATGGGAACTCCTTTGTAGGTAACTGTCTCCTTATCTCTTGCTGCTTCTAGGATTCTCTCCTTCATTTTAATCTTGGGTAATGTAATTATGATGTGCCTTGGTGTGTTCCTCTTTGGGTCCAGCTTCTTTAGAACTCTCTGAGCTTCCTGGACTTCCTGGAAGTCTATTTCTTTGGCCAGATTGGGGATGTTCTCCTTAATTATGTTTTCAAATAAGTTTTCAATATCTTGCTCTTCCTCTTCTCCTTCTGGCACCCCTATAATTCAGATGTTGGAACATTTAATGTTTTCTCGGAGTTTCCTAAGACTCTCCTCCTTTTTTTGAATTCTTGTTTTTTCATTCTATTCTGGTCAAATGTTTATTTCTTCCTTTTGTTTTAAATCATTGATTTGAGTCCCGGGTTCCTTCCTGTCACTGTTGGTTTCTTGTACAGTTTCCTTTATTTCATTTTGCATAGCCTTCACTTCTTTTATTTTGCATCCATACTTAATCATTCTGTGAGCAACCTGATCACCAGCGTTTTGAACTGTGTATCAGATAGGTTGGCTATCTCCTCATCACATAGCAGTTTTTCTGGAGCTTTGATCTGTTCTTTCATTTGGGTCATATTTCTTTGTGTCAGTGCACATGTAATGTTGTTATGGGTGGAGTCTTGGGTAATCTTCAGGGCAGGGAAACCCACCTTGCTGCATTTTCATACTGTATGTGGGGGAAGGGTCAGAGAGAGAATAATGCCACTTGTTTGGATGTTGACCTGCTTTCTATCATTTCCCCAACTTCCCACACATGAATTGCACCTTTTCAGGTCCTTCCCTGATGCTGATTCCCACTTTGGGTGGGCTTGTGTGGGTTCTAAGACACTGTGGGCCCTTCCAACATACTCTCCTGTGGGCTGGAAATCTCTCCCACCACCACAAACCCCACAGATTTTTATAGCCACAGGTTTTGAGGTTTTATTTTCTTGGGCTGGAAACCTGAGTTGTGTGGTCTGTCTGACTTCACAGTTGTTCCTTCCAGTTTATCCACATATGAATATGAGGCCTTCCAGTCCGCCATCCTCTGCCTGACTGCACCCCCTCCATCTGCCAGCTCCCACCTTGCTGCACATCCTCTCCACCCCTCCTACCAGTCTGGATGAATATTTCTTCCTTAACTCCTTGGTTGTTGGACTTCCATAGAGTTTGATTTTCTGGCACTTCTGGTTTTTTTCTGTTTTTAAATTGGTTGTAATCCTTCTTTTGGTTGTGCAAGAAAATAAAGTATATCTCACTATGCCTCCCTCTTGGCCAAAAGTCCATATTTGTTGGGAGTTTTAAAATTATTGCTTCAATTTCATTGCTTGATTGATCTGTTTAGATTTTCCATTTCTTCCTGGTTCAGTCTTGAAAGGTTATCTACTTCTAAAAATTTATCTATTTCTCTAGATTGCTGAATTTGTTGACATATAATTATTCATAGTGTTCTTTAATAATTTTCTGTATTTCTGTTGTGTTGGTTATAACTTCTCTTTAATTTATGATTTTATTTATATGAGCTCTTTTTTTTTCCTTGATGAGTCTGGCTAAAAGTCTGTCAATTTTGTTTATCTTTTCAAAGAACCAGCTTTTATTTTCATTGATTTTTTTCTATTTTAAAAAATTTGTATTATATTTACTTCCACCCTGATCTTAATTATTTATTTTCTTCTTTTTACTTTGGGTTTTCTTTGTTCTTTTTTTTTCTAGTTCCTTTAGACATGAAATTAGATTGTTTATTTGGGGCTTTTTTTTTTTTTAGGTAAGCCTGTATAATTATGCAATTTAGAACTGCTTTGCTGCATCTCATAAATTTTGAAAAATTGTGTTTTTATTTTCATTTGTTTCAAAGTAGTTTTTTATTTCCTATTTGATTTCTTTTTTGATCTATTTGTTGTTTAGTAGCATTATGTTTAATCTCCATGTGATTGTGTTTGAGGCTTTTTTTTCCAGTTTTCTTCCTATGGTTCATTTCTAGTTTCATGCCCTTGAGGTCAGTAAAGATGCCTGATACAATTTCAAATTCTTTAATTTACTGAGGCTTGTTATGTGGCCTAACAGGTGATGTATCCTGAAGAATGTTTCATGTGCATTGGACAAAAATATGAATTCTGCAGGTTTGTGGTGAAAAGTTCTATAAATGTCTACTTAGTTGCTCTGGTATAAAGTGACATTTATGGTCATTATTTCCTCATTAATTATCTGTCTGGATGATATATTCATTGATGTGAGTGGGGTATTAAAATCCCCTACTCTTGCCCTGGCTGATGTGGCTCAGTGAATTGAGTGCTGGCTTGTGAACCAAGGGCTTACTGGTTCAATTCCCAGTCAGGGTACATGTCTGGGTTGCAGACTAGGTCTCCTGTAGAGGGCACATGAGAAGCAACCACACATTGATGTCTCTTTCCCTCTCTTTCTCCTTCCCTTCCCCTCTCTTTAAAAGTAAATAAATAAAATATTTAAAAAATAAAAAATAAATCCCCTACTCTTTTTATATTTCTTTGAATTTCTCCCTTTATGTACAATTTGATTTATATAGTTAGGCACTCCTATGTTGGGCATGTAGATATTTACAATTGCTATATTCTCTTTTTGGATTGACCCCTTTATAATTATGTAATGTCCTTCTTTGCCTTTTCTTTTTGTTACATTCTTCATTTTAAAGTGTATTTTGTCTGAGTATTGTTATACGGGTTTTTTTTTATTTCTATTTGCATAGAATGTCTGTTTCCATCGCTTCACTTTCAGTCTTTATGCATCTTTCAATTTGAAACGTCTTGTAAGCAGGCTGTAGATGAGTTATTTTTAATGTCCATTCAGCCACCCTATGTCTTTTTATTGGAGAATTTAAGCCATTTGAATTTAAAGTAATTATTGACAAGTATGTATTGATACTTATTGCCATCTTGTTAATTCTTTTTTGTTGTTCTTGTAGTTCTCCTCTGTTTCTTCTTCTCTTGACCTCTTCCTTTATAGCTTGCTTGTTTCTTTAGTTTTTGTTTAGGTTCCATTCTTTTTATTCTTTATGTATTATTTGTAGGTTTTTGGTTTTTTATTACCATGAGGTTTATGTATAATATTCTATATTTATAGAGGTCTATTTTAAACTGATAGGCTTTTAAATTCAAATCTATCTTAAAATGTTAACATTTTTACTCCCCCCACACACTTTATGTTTCTGATGTCATATTTTTCTTTATTAATTATTTGTTGAATTCATTGGGGTGACATTGGTTAGTAAAGTTATGTGTATTTCAGGTATACAAATCTATAATACATCCTCTGTATATTGCATTGTGTGTTTACCACCTCAAGTGATATCATATTTTAGATCTATTTTTATGAGATTTTATTTATGCATTTTTAGATAGAGGGGGAAGGAAAAAGGAAGAGAGGGAGAGAAACATCAATGTTCTAGAGAAACATTGATTGGTTGCTTCTCTTATGTACCACAACTGGGGACGGAACCTACAGCCCATGCATGTGTTCTGACTGGGAATCAAACTGGTAGCCTTTAACTTCATGGAACAACACACTGAGACACACTGGTCAGGACAATATTTTAGATCTTTTTGTTTTGTGTATTTCCTAACTACTTGTAGTTTACTTTTGTACTGCTGTGTTTTGACATTTGTAGTACTTTTTTATTTTATTTTTTCAATATATTTTATTGATTATGTTATTACAGTTGCTCCATTCCCCAACTTCACTTCCCTCCACTCTGCACACCCCCTCCCATCCACATTACCCCCTTTAGTTTATGTCCATGTATCATACTCATAAGTTCTTTAGCTTCTACATTTCCCATACTATTCTTACCTTCTCCCTATTTTCTACCTACCATCTATGCTATTTATTCTCTGTACCTTTTTCCCCTCACTCCTGCTCCCATTCCCCTGTTGTTAACCCTCCATGTAGTCTCCATTTCTGTGGTTCTGTTCCTGTTCTACTTGTTTGCTTACTGTGTTTTTGTTTTTGTTTTAGGTGTGGTTGTTAATAATTGTGAGTTTGCTGTCATTTTAATGTACATGTTTTTTATCTTCTTTTTCTTAGATAAGTCCCTTTAATATTTCATATAATAAGGGCTTGGTGATGATGAACTTTAACTTGACCTTATCTGAGAAGCACTTTATCTGCCCTTCCATTCTAAATGTCAGCTTTGCTGGATACAGCAACCTTGGATGTAAGTCCTTGCCTTTCATGACTTGGAATACTTCTTCCCAGCCACTTCTTGCCTGTAAGGTCTCTTTTGAGAAATCAGCTGACAGTCTGATGGGAACTCCTTTGTAGGTAACTGTCTCCTTTTCTCTTGCTGCTTCTAGGATTCTCTCTTTAATTTTAATCTTGAGTAATATAATTATGATGTGCCTTGGTGTGTTCCTCCTTGGGTCCAAGTTCTTTGGGACTCTCTGAGCTTCCTGGACTTCCTGGAAGTCTGTTTCCTTTGCCAGATTGGGTAAGTTCTCCTTTATTATTCGTTCAAATAAGTTTTCCACTTGTAGCTCTTCCTCTTCTCTTTCTGGTACCCCTATAATTTGGATGTTGGAATGTTTAAAGATGTCCAGGAGGTTCCTACTCCTCTCTTCCTTTTTTGGAATTTTTGTTTCTTCATTCTTTTCTGATTGGATGTTTCTTTCTTCCTTCTGGTCCACTCCATTGATTTGAGTCCCAGTTTCCATCCCATCACTATTGGTTCCCTGTACATTTTTCTTTATTTCACTTAGTGTACCTTTCATTTTTTAAATCTAATTTGTGACCAAAATCAACCAATTCTGTGGGCATCCTGATTACTAGTGTTTTGAACTGTGCATCTGATAGGTTGGCTACCTCTTCTTCACTTAGCTGAATTTTTTTCTGGAGCTTTGATCTATTCTTTCGTTTGGGGCT
>PVKM010007656.1:0-19057 GCA_004027735.1 Carollia perspicillata | reverse complement strand
CCCCAAGCTGGGACCCTGGATTGCATGGTCTGTCTCACTCCCCAGTACCGCCTAGTTTATCTACACACAAATGTGGGACCACCTGGTCCACCAGCCACCTTATACACTGTGCCCCTCCACAATCCACAACCTCACTGGGTCTCCCCACTGCTGCCTTGCACACCCAGAGTCTGCCCACCACTGCTCTTTTTTGCCAAGACCCCTCTCTGCCCAGCCGCCCAACTCTGCCCCTCCTACCAGTATGGATGAATGTGTCTACTTCAACTCCTTGTTTGTTGGACTTCCATACAGTTCAATTTTCTGTCAGTACCAGTTGTTTTTTGTTTCTAAACTCTTGCTGTCCATATTTTGGTTGTAGAGGAGGCACAGTATGTCTACCTATACTTCCATCTTGGCCAGAAGTCCTGAATTTTGTAGTAGTTTTTGAAATGTCTGATTCACTATGTTTATTAAATATTTTACTTTACCTGTGATATTTTTCCTTTCTAATGTTTCCTTACTTTGATTATGGCTTTTTCTTTTCTGCTTAAAAAAGACTTTAACATTTCTTGAAGCTGGTTTAGTGGTGATAAGCTTTTCTGGGTTTTGCTTGGCAAGAATCTCTGTTTTTCCCTTACAGTTATGAATGATAATGTTGCTGGGTAAATTATTCTAGGTTTTATGTTCCTTTCTTTTAGCACTTTAAAGATGTTTTGCCACTACTTTCTGACTTATGAAGTTCTTTATTATTTATTTATTGAATTCATTGGGGTTACACTGGTTAGTAAAGTTATGTATATTTCAGGTATACAAATCTACAATACATCCTCTGTATATTGCATTGTGTGTTTACCACCTCAAGTGATATCATATTTTAGATCTATATTTAAGAGATGTCATTTTCTGCTGCTGAGAAGTCATTTGATAGCCTTATAGGCTTTCCTTTGTATATAACTAGTTGTTTACCTCATGTGGCCTTCAAAATTGTCTCTCTAGCTTTAACTTTTGTCACTTTAATTACAATATTTTCAATATGGTTCTTTTTGGCTCTATCACTTTTGGAATTCTATGTCATTCCGGTATTGAGATGTCTGTTTCTTTTCCCATATTAAGAACATTTTCAGCTATTATATCTTCAAATAATGTTCCAATTCCTATGTTACTTATTTCTCCTTCTAGGATTCCTGTAATGTGAATGTTCATGCACTTGATGATATCCCAGAGGTCCCTTAAACTATCCTTGACTTTAAAAAACTTTCCAGTTGGGGGCATACAAGAGGCAACCACACATTGATGTTTCTCTCCCCCTTATTCTTTCTCTTTTCCCCTCTGTCTAAAAAAATAAATAAAATATTTTTAAAAAACTAAAAAAAAACTTTCCTTATGCCCTGGCTGATGTAGCAGAATGGATTGAGCATGGGCCTGCAAACCAATAGGTCACTGATTCGATTCCCAGTCAGGGCATGTGTCTGGGTTGTGGGCCATGTCCCCAGTGGTGCACATGCTAGAGGCAACCTCACATTGATGTTTCTCTCTCTCTCTTTCTCCTTCCCTTCCCCTCTTTTGAAAAATTAAAAAAAAAACTTCCTTATTTTTGCTGCTCTGACTGGTTGATTTCCACTAATCCATCTTCCAGGTTGCTGATCTGTTATATATTAAGTAATCTGCTTTTGATTCCTTCTAGTGCATTTTTTTTCAGTTATTGTATTCTTCAGCTCTGCTTGGTTTTTATTATACTTTCCAATTCTTTGTTTTCTCTAAGTTCTTCTATTCTACTATCAAATTTGGTAAGCATACTTATGATCATTTTTTTGAATTATTCATCAGGCAAATTACTTATCTTTGTTTCATTAGGGTTTTCCTCCTGGCGATTTTATTTATTCCTTCATCTGAGAGATATTCTCTTGTCTTCTCATTTTATTTTATTTTCTATGTCTGTTTATATGAATTAGATAAAATAGCTATTTCTTCTTTTAAAAGTGTAGAACAACCCCTGTGTATATTGTTTATGCTGGGTGGTTTTGGCAGGCTAGTTAGAACCAAGTAGCATCTGGAGCACCAACCTACCAAGCTGGAGAGGCTCTGAGTGGGAAGATCAGTTATGTGTGGTAATGTCCTATTGATCCTGCTTGCTCCCTTTGTTTGGAGCTGAAATAAGTGCAAGATATGTGCCCAGAACATACTCCAACACCTTGAAGGTAGGCCAGAGCACCTATGAAGGTGGAGGGGAACATATACAATGGTACTCGCCAGTATCTCCAAACCAGAACAACACTTACAGTTCCTGGAGAGCTGTCGTGGCTCCCCAGTGTTCTCGATATGGCATCTCTCTTGTTTGTTGTGCTTGTTTGGTGGTCTTGTAGAGCAATATCTGTGTAGGCTGGGTGTACTGAGTAGTTTTGGAAGACTGGTTGGACCTTGGAAGTGCTTACTATGGCTAGGGCACTCGCCTGCTGGGCTGGAGTGGCTTTAGGCAGAGAATCCAAGTGCATGTGGTGACACCCTGTTGATCTTGCTTACTACCTTTGTTTAAAGCCAAAATGGACTCTGGAAAGTGTGGCTGGGAATATGCTGTGACAATCTTTCAGGGAGGCCAAAGTACCTGAATAGAGCTATTATCCACCCTATTGAAATGGAAGGTGACATAAACAATGGCACTCGCAGCATCTTCAATTCCAGAGAATTCCCAAAGATCCAGGAGAACTCCTGCGATTTCCCAGTCTTCTCTAGTTGGTCTCTTCCTCTTGTTATTCATAAGCTGTTTAATCAGACCTCAGTTGTCTTTCAGGGGTAATTCCTTTTGATATAGGCCTATATTTCAGTGTGTTCACGAGAGGTAGAGAGTTCAACATTCTCCTATGCTGCTACCATCTTGGATTCTCATGATGTGTTTGTCTGTTTTGGGCATCAAGATAATACTTGCCTCACAAAATCAGTTAAGAAATGGGGGGGGGAGTAGAATGGGACAGCTGTAATGGCATAATCAATAAAATATATTAAAAATAAAATAAAAATGCACTAAAATAAAAAAATGATTCTTCCTCTTCTTTTTTCTGAAATAATTTCTGTAGGGTTTACAAGAAACAAGAAACAAGAAAGATAATTTTTTTAAATCACTTTATTGTTGTTCAGCTACAGCTGTCTGCATTTCCCCCCAATTTCCCCCACCCCAGCCAAACCCACCTCCCTCCCTTGCTTCCACCCTCCTCCTTGGTTTTATCATAACAGCACAATAGTCAAGTGCTGAAAACAACCTAAGTGCCTATCAGTAAATGAGTGGATCATAAAAACATAATTTTTCTTAAATGTTTTCTTTCTGGGAATGTTTTAAATGACAAATTTAGTGTTTAAAATTTATATAGAATCATCCCAAATTTCTATTTTTTCTTGGATCAGCTTTGGTAATTTGTGTCTTTCAAGTAAACTTCATCTAGGTCATTGAATTTATTGGAACAAATTTGTTCATAAGATTTTCTTATAATCTTTTAAGTCTCTGTAGTATTTGTAGTGTTGTATTGTTACAGAAAAATTAACAATATTTAATATTGTTAATTTATATTCTTTCTCTTTTTTTCTTGACCAAGCTTGTCATAGACTTATCAATTTTATTGGTAATCTCGAAGAACCAGATTTTGGCTTCACTGATTTTTTTTATTGTTTTCTATTTTTCACTTTATTGATATCTTCTCTTTTTTATTTTTTAACATTTACAGTTTAACTTGTTTTTTTTTTCCAATTTCTCAACCCCCAGTCTGGGAAAAATATGTGCCTGGAAAGACTTTGTATCCAGAATTCATTTTTTAAGACAACTTTTACAATAAGATAACTACTTGATTTTTTAACTATAGTAAAAAAGAAGATACCCTCTTCTGGGTATCTACGTGAAAATTTTGAAAACATTTATTTTCAAAGATATATGCACCCCTTTGCTCATTGTAACATTTATTCACCGTGGTGAAGACATAGAAACAACTGAACTGTCCTTCAATAGATAATTGGATAAAGAAAATGTGGTACATATATACAATGGAATACTACTCAGACATAAGAAAAGATACAATGCAGCCATTGTGACAACATGAGTGGATTTGAGAATATCCTGCTAAGTGAAATAAATCATACATAAAAAGTCAAGAACCATATAATTTCACTCATATGTGGCATATTAAACTCAAAGCAACCCATAAGCAACAAATGAACAAACAAGAAAGACAAACAAATGAAAACCCATAGACATGGACAACAGTGTGGTGGTTACCAGATGGAAGGGAGTAGGAGTAGGAAAAGGTAAAAGGGGTGAAATACATGGTGACAAAAGAAGATCTGACTTCGAGTGCTTGGCACACAATGCAATATACAGATGATATATCGTAAAATTTTGCACTTGAAGCCTATATAATTTAATTAACCATGGTCACCCTAATATGTTTAATTTTAAAAAATAGCCCTGGTTGGTTAGAGCATCAGCACAATATCCCAAGGTTGCAGGTTGCATCTATGGTAAGGACACATACAAGAATCAACCAATGACTGCATAAATAAGTGGGAAAATAAATTGATGTTTTTCTCTCTCTCCCTTCCTTTTTCTCTGTAAAATAAATAAATTTAAAAAATAAAAATGGTTGAAAAATTTGAACAATTTGTTCATAAAATGGTCAGTGAAGATATGGCAATCACTTGTTCAACATCACTTGCCATCAAGGGATGCAAATTAAAGGCATTGTGTACCACTAAAAAGGCTAAGGTTAAAAAGTGTTGAAGATGATAAACAGCAACCAGAATTCTCATACATTGCTGGTTGGGATGCAAAATGGTATAGCCACTTTGGTATTTTGTACAGTGGTATTTTGTAAAGTGGTATTTTGTAAAGTTAATCACACATTTATCATGTGTCTCAGCAATCCCACTCTTCTGTACATAATAGAAAATGAAAGCATGTGTTCACATAAAGACTTCCACGTAGATGTTCAATATCCGTAATAGCTCAAAACTGGAAATAATCCTTGTGTCCATCAGCTGGAAAGTGGACAAACACATCGTGGTATATCCATACTATAGAATACTACTCAGCACACATCATATGGTTTCATTTATATGAAATTCTACAAAATGCAAAACTGTAGTAATAAAAATCAAATTAGTGGTTACCTGAGCTGGAAACAGAATCAACTGAAAATAAGCATAAGAATAATTTTTAGGGTACTTGACTTGTTCTACTTCTTGATTATAGTGAAAGATACATAACTATTTAATTAACAAAATTTATCAAACAGTACATCTAAAGTGAAAGATTGTAAACTATACCTCAATAAAGTTATGTTTAATTTTTTTAATTATTTTATTGTTGTTCAATTATAGTTGTCTGCATTTACCCCACCCATTCCTCCCCACCCCAGCCATTCCCACCTCCCTCTCCTGCTTCCACCCACCCTTGGTTTTGTCCATGTGTCCTTTATATTTATTCCTGAAAACTCTCCACCCCCCATTATCTCCTCCCACCTCCCCTCTGGTTACTGTCAGATTGTTCTTAATTTCAATGTTTCTGGTTATATTTTGCTTGCTTGTTTGTTTTGTTGACTAGGTTCCAGTTAAAGGTGAGATCATATGGTATTTGTCCCTCACCACCTGGCTTATTTCACTTAACATAATGCTTCCAAGTTCTATATATGCTGTCCTAAAGTGTAGGACTCCTTCTTCTTCTTCTTTTTTTTTTTTTTTTGCTGTGTAGTATTCCACTGTGTAAATGTACCATACTTTTTTGATCCATTCATTTACAGATAGGCACTTAGGTTGCTTCCAGCACTTGGCTATTGTAAATTGTGCTGCTATGAACATTAGGGGACATAGGTTCCTTTGGATTGGTGATTCAGGGCTCTTATGGTATAATCTCAGCAGTGGAATTGTCGGGTAAAAAGACAGTTTCATTTTTAGTTTTCTGAAAAAATTCCATGCTGTTTTCCACAGTGGCTGAACCACTCTGCATTCCCACCAACAGTGCAGTAAGGTTCCCTTTTCTCCCCAACCTCTCTAACACTTGTTGTTTGTTTGTGTGTTTGTTTTTACTTTATAGCTGTTTTTTTTAATTACTTTATTGTTGTTCAGTTACAGTTGTCTTTATTTCCCCTGCACCACTCCCCCAACCCCAGCCAATCCCACTTCCCTCCCCTGCTTACACTTTCCCCCTTGGTTTTGTCCAAGTGTCCTTTATACTAGTTCCTGAATACCTTTCCCCACACTGTCCCCTCCTTTCTCCCCTCTGGCTATTGTTAGATTGTTCTTAATTTCAATATCTCTGGTTATATTTTGTTTACTTTTTTCTTTTATTGATTATGTTCCAGTTAAAGGTGAGATAATATGGTATTTGTCCCTCACTGTTTGGCTTATTTCACTTAGCATAATGCTCCCCAGTTCCATCTATGTTATCGCAAAGGACAGGAGCTCCTTCTTTCTCTCTGCCGCATAGAATTCCATTGTGTAAATGTACCATAGTTTTTTGATCCATTCATTTACTGATGGTCTCTTAGGTTGCTTTCAGCACTTAGCTATTGTAAATTGTGCTGCTCTAAACATTAGTGTGCATAGGTTCCTTCAGATTGGTTTCCGGATTCTTAGGGTATAATTCCAGCAGTGGAATTGCTGGATCAAAAGGCAGTTCTGTTATTAGTTTTCTGAGGAAATTCCATACTGTTTTCCACAGTGGCTGCACCAGTCTGCATTCCCACCAAGAATGAACTTGGTTCCCTTTTCTCCACATCCTTCCCAGAACTTGTTTGTTGCTTTGTTTATAATGGCCATTCTGACCAATGTGAAGTGATATCCCACTGTGGTTTTAATTTGCATCTCTCTGATGGCTAGTGATGCTGAGCATCCTTTCATATGTCTCTGGTCCCTCTGTATGCCCTCCTGGGAAAAGTATTTGTTCAGGTCCTTTGCCCATTTTTTAATTGGGTTGTTTCTCTTCCTGGAGTGGATCGTGTGAGTTCTTTATATATTTTGGAGATCAAACCCTCGCCCAAGGTATCATTGGTAAATATATTTTCCCATATAGTTGGTTCTTTTTTCATTTTAATGCTGTTTTCTTTAGCCATGCAGAAGCTTTTTAATAGATGAAGTCCCATTTGTTTATTTTTTTCCTTTATGTCCTTTGCTCTAGGGGACACATCAGTGAAAATATTTCTCTGTGGAATGTCTGATATTTTCCATTCTGTGTTTTTCTCTAGGAATTTTATGGTGTCACAACATATAGTTAAGTCTTTTATCCACCTTGATTTATTTTTGTGTATGGTGTAAGTTGGTGATCGAGTTTCTTTTTTTTGCATGTAGCTTTCCAGCTCTCCCAGCACCACTTGTTGAAAAGGCTATTTTTACTCCATTTTATGTTTCTGCCATGTTTGTTGAATATTAACTGACCACAGAGATTTGGGTTTATTTCTGGGCTCTCTATTCTGTTCCATTGGTCCTTGTGTCTGTTCTTATGCCAGTACCAGGTTGTTTTGATTACAGTAGCCTTGCAATACAGCTTGATATCAGGTATTGTGATCCTTCCTACTTGGTTATTTTTTCTCAATATTGCCGCAGTCTTCCGGACTGTTTATGGTTCCATAAGTATTTTTGAAATGTTTGTTCTATATCTGTGAAATATGTCGTTAATACTTTAATAAGGATTGCATTGAATCTATACATTGCTTTGGGTAGTATGGATATTTTGATGACGTTAATTCTTCCAATCCATGAACACAGTAGATGCTTCCATTTGTTTGTGTCTTCCTTGGTTTCCTTCTTCAGTTTTGTGTAGTTTTCTGAGTACAGGTCTTTCACATCCTTGGTTAGGTTTATTCCTAGGTACTTTACTTTTCTTGTTGCTGTATCAAATGGGATTTTTTCCCTGATTTCTGTTTCTCATGTTTAATTGTTGGTATACAAAAATGCCTTTGATTTCTGAGTATTGACTTTATGTCCCGCTGTTTTGCCAAATCATTTTTTATGTCGAGAAGTTTTTTGGTGGAGTCTACAGGATTTTCTATGTACACTATCATGTCATCTTCAAACAATGACAATTTTGTTTCCTCCTTTCCAATTTGGATGACTTTTCTTTTCTTTTCTTGTCTGATTGCTGTGGCCAGGACTTACAATACCATGTTGAATAGGAGTGGTGAAATTGGACTTCCTTTTCTTCTTCCTGATTTTAGTGGGAAAACTCTAAGTTTTTGCCCATTGATTATGATGTTGGCTGTAGGTCTCTCATATATGGCTTTTATCATGTTGAGGAACGCTTCCTCTATTCCCACTTTGATGAGTTTTTAAAATCATAAATGGGTGCTGTACCTTATCAAATGCTTTCTCTATATCTATTGACATGATCATGTGATTTTTGTCTTTTCTTTTGTTTATGTGATGTATTACATTTATTGTTTTGCAAATATTATACAATCCTTGCATCCCTGGGATGAATTGCACTTGGTCATGTTGTATGATATTTATAACATATTGCTGGATGCAGTTTGCCAATATTTTGCTCGAGAACAACAAGACATACAGCCCAGAGCAAGTAGAATGAAGGAAATAACCAAGGTCAGAGCAGAATTAAAGGGTATAGAGATTAAAAGCACAATCCTAAGGCTCAATAAATCCAGGAGTTGGTTCTTTGAAAAGATAAACAAATTCAACAAACTTTTAAGCAGATTCATTGAGGAAAAAAGAGAGAGGACTCAAATAAACACAATCAGAAATGAAAGAGAAGAGATTACAACTGACACCACAGAAATACAAAGGATTGTAAGAAATTACTATGAAAAACTATATGCCAAGAAATTTGAAAACCCAGGTGAAATGGACAAATATCTAGAAAAATATAATCTTCCAAAACTCGATTAAGAAGAAGCAGAAAGCCTGAACAAACCAATAACAGCTGACAAAATTGAAGCAGTAATCAAAAAACTCCTGACGCACAAAAGCCCTGGACCAGATAGTTTCACAGGAGAATTTTACAAAGCATTTAAGGATAAACTAACCCCTACCCTTCACAGACTATTCAAAAAATCCAAGAAGATGGAAGACTCCCAAACTCTTTTTATGAAGCCAGAATCATCCTAATGCCAAAATCAGATAAAAACACAACAAAGAAAGAAAACTTCAGGCCAATATTGCTGAGGACCACAGATGCTAAAATCCTCGATAAAGTTATTTTTACAAAATCTAATAAAGGCTTTTGTCTTCTTTTAAAAATATTTTATTTATTTATTTTTTAGAGAGGGGAAGGGAGGGAGAAAGAGAGTGAGAGAAACTCCAATATGCAAGATAAACATTGATTGCCTGCCTCTTGCATGCCCCCAGGGACTTGGCAGGCAATGCAGGCATGTGTCCTGACAAAAATTGAGTTGGCATCCTTTCAGTTTGCAAGACAATGCCTAACTTGCTGAGCCCTGCCAGTCAGGACAAGAGGTTTCTATTTTTAAAAATCTTTTCAGTTCATCTTAAGTATGTTTTTCTGTACCTTAAGATGAAAAGTTAGTTGACTAGAAAATATAAATATACGTTATTGCCCTTCAACTGGTGAATGGATAAAAACATACTGGTATAAACACACAATGAAGTACTACTCAGCTATTACAGAAGCAGAATACTGGTTCCCACACAGATGTCTACACTCTAGAATCCCCAGAATCTATTAATTTACATGGCAAAATGGGCTTTGTGGTTATGATTAAGTTAAGGATCTTGAGCTAGGGGATTGTCCTTCATTATCTAGAGGAGTCCAAGGTAATCACATGGCTCCTTATTAAGAGGAAGGCAAGAGAGATCAGAGTCAGAGCAGGTTATGAAATCTGGAAGTAGTGATTGGAATGAAAATGAAGGATGGGTCTATGAGCCAAGGAATATAGGTGACTACTAGAAGAAGAAAAAGTCTGAGAAATGGATTATCACTTTAGTCTCTATCAGGAGTGTCCAACCTGCAGCCCATGGGCTGCAAGCATCCCAGAATAGCCATGAATGTGGCCCAACACAAAGTCGTAATTTTACTTAAAACATTATGAGATTTTTTTGTGATTGTGTCACAATATATTTCATGTGTGGCCCAAGACAACCCTTCTTCTTCCAGTGTAGTTCAGAGATGCCAAAAGGTTGGATACCCCTGGGGGAGGAACTAGCCTGCAAACACCTGATTTTAGGATTTCAAAATCAAGTTGCAGGAGATAAGGGTCTGTCTGCTCCTCCTTCCCTTAGCAAAGACACACCACCATAGTCCTTGGCCTGGATTCCTCTTCCATCTGCTTGTGCACACTTGGTGTACCCTGATGTACCCATTGTTCCCTGTCTAGCTAGTCTTACCTTCTGAGAGCCAGCCTTTCCTACCATAAAACTTCTTCTTTATCTCATGCTTCCTTTATGCTGGGGTCACCTGCTGACCCCAGGAATGTCCATGGGCCTGAGCCAGGCTTCTTTGCCACTCCTTGCCAGAACACAACTCTGTGCAGTGCCAGAAGCCATATGACTCCAGGGACCCAGTACTGCTGAAGGAGCTGCCTCTACTCACTGCAATGGAACAATGTCAACAGGTTTCTGATGGGCCAAAGGTTTGCAAAGCTGGAGGCATATAGTTCTAGGGAGGTCCTGAGCCTGATCCCACAGCAGCTGGAGGTGGGGTACATAATGTGTTATTGAACCAAAATTTAAGAACTGATATTCAGCCCTGGTTGGTGTGGCTTAGTGAATTGAGCACTGGCCTGTGAACCAAAGTGTCACTGGTTCAATTCCCAGTCAGGGCACATGCCTTGGTTGCAGGCCATTTCCCCAGTATGGGACACATGAGAGGCAACCACACGTTGGTGTTTCTCTCCCTTTCTTTCTCTTTCCCTTCTCCTCTCTCTAAAAATAAACAAAAATTTTTTTAAAAAGAACATATTCATTGACTGTTTTCTACTCAGAGTATTTTTTTTAATTTTTAAAATATATTTTATTGATTATGCTATTATAGTTGTTTCATTTCCCCCCTTCATTCTCCTCCACCCTGCATACCCTCTCCTACCCACATTCCCTCCCTTTAGTTCATGTCCATGTGTATTAAGTTCTTTAGCTTTTACATTTCCCATACTATTCTTGCCCTCCCCCTGTCTATTTTCTATCTACCATCTATGCTACTTATTCTCTGTACCTTTTCCCCCTCTCTCTTTTTCCCTATTCTGGTTATCTTATCTCTATTATCTAGTTTAATCCCCACAGTGCCCTGAGTCATATTATGCATATTTTATGCATATTTTACAGATGAAGAAACTGAGGCACATAGAGGTTAAGAAGCCTTCCTAATAATATCTGACAACTATTAAAAGCAGAACGATAACATGAATCTAAAGAGTTGCTGCAGAGCCACTGCTGCTAGCCATGACACCAGCCACTCTAAGCTTCCACATCTTAAGTCTGGTATACATCTGACTCCAGTACATGCATCAGTCCCCATGTAATGAGACAGAAGAAGGCATGCAATGGCAGGGTTAACCTCATGACCAGAAACTGGCTAAAAGAAACAGTGTGAAAGTATCTTGAAGACAGATTCTAGATCTTTTGTTCAAGTCCTGTTTCTGTCATTTACTCACTGTGAGACTCGGCAAAGTCATTTCATCATCCCATACCTCAGTTTTCCCATCTGTGATGGTAGTTTTATGTGTCAACTTGCTAAACTACAGTTTCAGTTATTCAGTCAAATACAAATCTAGGTGTTGTGAGGTTATTTAATGGATTGGATTAAAGTATTATGTAGCCCTGGCTGGTGTGGCTCAGTGGACTGAGCACAGGCCTGTGAACCTAAAGCTTGCTGGTTCAATTCCCAGACAGGGCACATGCCTGAGTTGCAAGCCAGGTCCCCAGATGGGGGCTGGCAGGAGGCAGCCAACTGATGTTTCTCTCTCACATTGATGCTTCTCTCCCTCTCTTTATCCCTCCCTTCCCCTATTTCTGAAAATAAATAAATAAAATCTTTTAAAAAATAAAGTAGTATCTAATTAGTTGACTTCTAAAATAAAAGATTATCTTAGAATTGAATTAGGCCTGATTAAATCAGTTGATAGTCCTTAAGAGAGGAACTGAGGTTTTCTAGAAGTTCTCCCTGTGGATAGCAATTTCAGTGCTAGCCTGTCCTGCCTGACCACCTGCCCTAAAGATGTTTTGCCACATTGCATAATCCAGTTTCTTGCAGTAAATCAATAACTCTGGGTTTACCACTGGTTCTTTTCCTCTGGTTGAACCCATTTAAAAGTGGACTCTACTACCTATTTCATGGGGTAATGGTGAAGATAAAATTAGTTGACATAGTGTTTTAAATTGTGCCTGATACAAAGTCAGCTATAGAAAATGATTTATAATAAAAAGGCTGCAAAACATACAATGAGTATGCTTCCTCCTCATAAGAAAAGCACATTTGATGCTACTGTGGGTACATTTAGTACACATGGATCCACCATGGGCCCTGCTGACACATTTTTTTGTTTGTTTTAGACAATCTCATCAGAACTTTAGGTCTCACAGCATGAACTTTGTGAAGTTGGCCTGGGCACACACCACATTTTGGTTCTTCCCCAACCTTCTTATTATAAAGATAAACAACTCTATTACTGGGGATTTGGGACAGCCTAGTTTTATTAAAGGCTGTATTATAGGACAGCTTCTGATGGTATATCAAACTGTAGACCATTATGAAGGCCCAAAGACACTGTCTCTGGAGGAAGAAAAAAACTTATATTTTGCAGTGACCTTTGGTGCCTGTGCCAGACCCTGCCTGAGGCCACCTGTAGTCAGAGAGCAAAGCTGGGGCTCTGTCTGTCTCAGCAGAGCCCACAGCAGGCTGGCTACAGTGGGGGTACAGAACAGAGTTCCCTGATTTGAGGGTGACACCTTGAACCAGTTAATGCCTACCAACCCCCATCCTGCCAAGTAAAGTGAGCTGAGGAGCTGCCAACTTCAAGAGGTTTCCTGCACCCATTTTTCAGACCAGAGAGACTGTACAGGGCTCCCTGACTTACCCTTCAGGGAAAGGGGTCTCACTGCTCCCTGATGCTCTTCACTGAGGCTACAGGGACAATTTATGGAGCATTCACCCTGCATCGTATCTAAGCTCAGAAGTCATTGCTTCAGAGAGATGTCTTACCACCCTTCCTGAGGATCACAGCCTCCAGCCAGGAACATTTAGCAAACTCTTTTAACTTATCACTGTGAAAAATTTCAAACATACACAAAAGTAGAGATAATAAGATAATGATTCTCTATAGTAGACAGAATAATGCCCCGCCTCTTCCAAAAATGTCTATATCTTCATCTCAGAACCTGGGAATGTTACCTCACACAGGCAAAAGGGACTTTGCAAATGTATTTAAAGTTAAGGACTTTTAGACAGTGGATTATCCTAAATTATACAGATGGACACAGACTAATCACACAGATGCTTAAAACAGAGAGCCTGTTCTGGCTACAGTCAGAGAAAGAGATGTGACTATGGAAGAAGTGTCAGAGAGATGTGATATTACTGGCTCTGAGGGTGGAGAAACAGGCTGTGAGCCAAGGACTACAGGTGACCTCTGGAGGATAGAAATGATTCTTTCCTACAGCCTCCAGGAGGAGCACAGCCCTGGGACACCTTGACTTTAGTCCAGTGAGACCTGTGACAGAATTTTCACCCAAAGAACTACCAGATAAAAAAAAAAACTCCAGTTGTTTTAAGCCACCGGGTTTGTAGTAATTTGTTGCAAAAGCAATAGGAAACTAATCATCTTCTCCACCCTTAATCCATCTTCAATAATGATCAACCCACGGCCATTCAGAGCCCCCACCCAAAGCCCTCCCCTGGATTATTTTGAAGTAAATCCCAGGTATCATATTATCTTTTTTATTACCATTATGTATTTGTTTCAGGTGCACAGCATAGTGAGGTTAGACAACCACATACTTTACATAATATTCCCCTTGATATTTCCAGTACTCCAACTGGTTCATATTATCTTATTATCTATAAATATTTCAGTATGTATTCACAAAAGACAAGGGCTTTTTAATCTTTATCCAAGAACATGGTCTTATTGATGTTAGAGAGAAAGGAATGGAGAGAGATACAGGGAGAGAGGGAAAGGGGGGTGGGAGAGAGACAGACATTGATATGAAAGAGAAACACTGATTGGTTGCCTCTCATATGCACCCTGACCAGGGATCAAACTGGCAATCTAGGTATATGCCCTAACTGGGAATCAAAATGGCAACCTTCTGGTTTACAGGGCACTGCTCCAACCAGCTGAGCCACCTGGCTAGGGCCAGAAGGTAAGAACTTTTTTAAAGTATATTTTATTGATTATGCTATTACAGTTGTCCCATCTTTTCTCCCCTTTCTCCCTCCCTGCCCTCCATCCCATCCTCTCCAGAATCCCCACCCCCCTTAGTTCATGCTCATGGATCATACATATAAGTTCTTTGGTTTCCCCATTTCCTATACTCTTCATAACCTCCTCCTGTCTATTTTGTACCTACCAATTATGCTTCTTATTCCCTGTACCTTTTCCCACATTCTCCTCCATCCACCTCCCCACTGATAACCCTTCACGTGATCTCCATTTCTGTGGATCTATTCCTGTTCTAGCTGTTTGCTTAGTTTGTGTGTTTTTTTTTTTTATGTGCAGTTGTTGCAAGTTTTGAGTATGTTGTCATTTTACTGTTCACAGTTTCGACCTTCTTTTTTTCTTAGGTATCTTTAACATTTCATATAAGGGCTTGGTGATGATGAACTTTTTAACTTTACCTTATCTGGGAAGCATTTTTTAGCTATCCTTCCATTCTAAGTGAGAGCTTTGCTGGATAGAGTAATCTTGAATGTAGGTTCTTGTCTTTCATGACTTTGAATATTTCTTTCCAGCCCCTTCTCACTAGCAAGGTTTCTTTTGAGAAATCATCTTATAGTCTAATGGGAACTCCTTTGTAGGTTACTGTCTCCTTTTCTCTAGCTGCTTTTAAGATTCTCTCTTTATTTTCAACCATTGGCAATTTAATTATGATGTGTCTTGGTGTGTTCCTCTTTGTGTCCAACTTCTTTAGAACTCTCTGAGCTTCCTGGACTTGCATGGCTATTTCCTTCACTGATTCAGACCCCGGCTTGTGGGGTCCACGACATTGTGGATGAGATATGAGAAATTCACATGGACTACAGAGTCCTGTGGAGGAAAAGGGATGGCACGGCCATTCTCTCAAGGGCAGAGCACCTCAGAGCACCTTGACCACTCTCTCAAGGGGTGAGTGCCCCAATCCTTGCCTTGACAAGCTTTTATTGCTTTTCTGGGCACATCACATGATGGTCCTCATTTACTATGCAGAGGTTTGCTTTAGGTGGTTACCTTTTACAGAAAACAAAGGAGAGGGTGCTGCTAATCACATCACAGAAGAAGGATATTTGCAAATGCAAAGAGAAAAGTGGTTGAACTGGTTACACTCGTCCTTGGAAGGTTTAGCATGGATTTTAGGAAGTTACTTTAAAGATACAAAGTACATGTTTGCTGCCGCAATTCAGGATGAGGGAATTTTAGCAAAAGCAAGTCTCATAGTAGTCTAGGTACAATGCAGGCCTGATTCCCCATGGGAGAACCTATCTGTGGGTGTGGGTCCTGTCTGGGCCCACAGAATGATTCCCTATACTTCGCCAGATTGGGGAAGTTTTCCTTCATTAGTTTTCCAAATAAGTTTTCCATTTCTTGCTCTCCCTACTCTCCTTCTGGCACCTCTATGATTTGGATGTTGGAATGTTCAAAGTTGCACTGGAGGTTCCTAAGCCTCTCTTCATTTTGTTGAACTCTTGTTTCTCATTCTGTTCTTCATTCCCTATTTCTTCATTTCATTCCAAATCATTGATGTGAGTCCCAGTTTCCTTCCCTTTCTTGTTGGTTCTCATACATTTTCCTTTACTTAATTTTGCATAGCCTTCACTTCTTCCTTTATTTTGCATCTGTACTCAGTCATTCTGTGAGTGTCCTGATTACCATTGTTTTGAACTCTGCATCTGATAGGTTGGCTATCTCCTCATCTCCTAGTTCTTTTCCTGGAGTTTTGATGTGTTCTTTCATTTGGGCCATATTTTTTTGTGTGTCAGTGAACCTGTTGTGTTGTTAGGGGTGGAGCCCTGGGACCAGGGTGGGGTAACCCACTCTGCTGTATTTTGGTGCTTTATGTGTGGGAAGGGTGAGGGAAGGAACAACGCTGCTTGCTCAGCTCTTGCCCCACTTTCAGTCACTTTCCCTGCTACCCACAGGTGAATTGGGCCCTTCTGGTACTGATTCTTGGGTGGGTGGGCTTATGTATGTTCAAGGACCCTGTGGGTCCCTACAATGGACTCTCCTGTGAAACTGGGAGTTTCTCCCTCCATTGCAACTCCTACAGATTTTTACAGCCAAAGGTTTTGATGCTTTATTTCCCCATACTGGAACCCTGGGTTGTGTGGTCTGTCTCACTCCCCAGTTGTTCCTCCAGGTTTATCCACACATGAATGTGGCACCACCTCTTCCACCAGCTGCTACCTCACCCACCCAGTCCTCTAGCTGCTGCCTTGCCATTTGTTCTCTCTGTCTTGGCTGCCTGTCTCCATCCCTCCTATCAGTATGGATGAATACTTATCCTTTATCTCCTTGGTTGTCAAACTTCCATAGAGTTCAATTTTTCTGTAAGTTCTGGTTGCTTTTCATTTTTAAATTGGTTGTTGCCCTTGTTTTGGTTGTGCAAGTAAGCAAAGCATATCTACCTACACCTCTCTCTATCTTGAAGGAAAGTCTAATAAGAACTTTTTAAAAAATTACCACAATAAAGCTATTGCCCTTTAAAAAATTGATAATAATTACTTAATAATAGAAAGTATATAGTCAAAACTTGAATATTCCTGATTCACAATTCTCATTTTACATCTTATGTGTTTGAAGTATTACAGTGTGCTGATAAAGTTCTTGGATTTCTTTTAATCCATGCCACCCCCTTGATATTCCTTGCAATTTACTTGTTGAATTTTACTATTTTGCATCCCTGTGGGTTTTTTTTTTTTTAAACAACCCCAAGTCCCTCTATTTTCCCTATTTCCTATTAGGTACCCATTATATCCAGGTTTGGTTTTTCAGGGTGGTGGTAAGAGTCATAGATGGTGCTGTCCACTTCCCCCAGAGGCACATAATGTCTTCTTGTCTCTCCTTATGTGATTTTAGCAGCCATTGATGATAGTTGCCTGGATCTACCACTAATGATTGCACTAATGATTGTGATTGCACAGTGATGGTATTCTAATTCTATCATTCATTCATCATTCATTAGCTAAAATACTTCTATCAAGATACACTTCCAGCCCTGACCAGCATGACTTAGTTGGTTGGGCATCATCCTACAAAGCAAAAAGTTGATGGTTTGATTCCCAGTCAGGGCACATTCTAGGTTGGGGTGCTGTACCTGGTTGGGGGGCATAGGAGAGACAATTGATTTATGTTTCACTCTCACATTGATGTTTCTCTCCCTCTCTTTCTGTCTCCATTCCCCTGTCTTGTTCTCTGAAAAATACATTTTCATTCATCAACTATTTCATTGCCCCACAAGAAAGGTTATATCACAAGGAGAGGATAAATGCCTCTTTCCTTTTATTTGCTAGTTTTCAAAATAACAAGGTGGTTCCATAGTGCTCTCCAATGGTGATGGGTGAGGTGGTGGTGGTTGTTAAATATTAGGACCCTGAGATAGAAGATACCCACTATTAAGGGCTCCTGATGACTTACTGAGCTCAGATTAAGAGACAGAGCCTAGCAACCATTTATAAACAGGGGGCTTTCATGCAAGTTATGCTTTAGGGAGAACCTGCACTAAATTGCCTGCCTATTATCTATTCCTACCCTGAGCCAACACTTATAATGGAGTTCCTGAAACTGCATTTCAACCAACAGGACTTGAGGCTTTTTCCGTTCATTGTAACTGCACAGCTATATTCCCATCAGCATCTTCACTGACCAATCAGAGTGGCTCCACTCTGACCAATTTGCAAGAATTTGGAGTCCTCATTTGCATGAGAATGAACCAATCAGGGACCGTGGGCAAGGACTTTTCTCTATATATAAAGTCAGCTCCTCTCTGGCTTGAAAAACACATTACACCCTTTCCACAGAAGACTAAGTACTGCATTTTCTTGGTGTGGAGCTGAAACAGAAGACATCTCCAGGAGTAGAGAAAGTTGGCACAGAGCAGGGTGTATTGGACCAGAGCAGGTGGAACAGACCAGAGCAGAACTGATTAGTCAAAGAGGGGCATTGTTGCAGGGACCACCTTGCCCCAGGACCACATCACAGCCACACTGTTTCACAGCTGTGCTATATCACAATTGAGCTATTTGCATTAAATAAAGTTTCCTTCTTCACCACACCACAAATTGGGGATTCCTCTTAGTTGAATTAGTGCCAATGACCATTGGTTGACAAATATCATTATGAAATCATGGACTTAGATATATTTGATGAGAAAATAAAATTTTAAAAAAGTTTTAAAATTATGAAATATGTGATCAAGCTTCCAGAAAAGTATGGAAAGTAATACAGTGAGTATTCCCTGTATACCTACCTCTCAGCTTTGAAATATCTGAATTTTTTCCCACAGTTGCTTTGAATTTTTTCATTTTGAAGTAAAATACTAGGTATGAAGAATAAGTTAATGAACTAAATATCAAATAAACTCCATTCCACTATCTAGAAAAAAGCTGATATATACTTGGTTCTCAAAAAAAAAAAGGTTTCTTGTATAACAGAACTCACACCCAAGCCCACCAGAAAGAAGAACTGTCAACTGGAGTGTGAAAAGCACTGTGGAACCTGATGCAAGGCATTCCACCAGTGCCAGACAATCCTAGCACAAATACCTCTCATGGGCTGTCCAGGTAGGCTGAGCAACCACCATCCACAAACCTATTCACCTTTTAATTCATGAAGTCATTCATTTATGATTCAAGGGAGAACACTGAAGGTTTGGAGTTAGAGAAACCCATCTTTGATCTTTGCTTTGAAACAAACCTCCCCAAATTTCAGTTTTCTCACCTATAAAATGA
>PVKM010007655.1:0-40961 GCA_004027735.1 Carollia perspicillata | reverse complement strand
GGCATACTGAGGAAAACATTTTTTACTGTTCCTTTATGAAATGGCTTAAATAACTCCTAGTTCTCTCCTATTGAAACTAGAATAGACTCTCTACATGCCTTTCTGTCATTGGATTGAGGGAATTTGTGGGTAGGGAACTTACCTGAGTTGTCACAACCATACTTCATCACCCTTAAGAAATGGCCAGTTTGAAGGGGGGAAAAAAGAAAAGACATTCCAACAATTAAGTCCTGAAGTAGAGAGAAGGTGTCTAAAACTCTTGCTGAGTTTCTTGTCACTCAGTACCTCCAGGTTCCATGAAAGTAATCAGTTGTGTTGAATTAACACTGAGGGCATATTTTATAACTTCCCTTGACCATTTCTCACCAGATGAGAACTTATGTAACCAGAAAACCATTTTTAGTACACTCTTTTTACTATGTGTGTGCATGTGTGCATGCATGTGCATTTTTTAAAAAATCACATTTGTCAGACAAAGCTGGGCTCAACTCCTGGAAAGAAGGTGACAGGTGACTGGTCTGAGCCATTCCAGGTTAGGAGAGCAGGTTGGGTGATGAGGCATGTTCTCATCAGTCACTGACTAGTAGGTTTCTCCCAAGGCAGTGGGGTAACCACACAGCCATTGAACCATTCCTCTAAAGCCAGCTGGCATTGGTTAGTCACTGTACCTCCAGCCAAGTGTCCAGGGTCATGGAGAAGAGGAAACAGGAATTCTGATGTGACCTGCACAAATGCTGAAGTGCCATCACTTGCTACTCCAACACCATTGTCGAGTTGCTCATCAGAATCACTTGGCTGGCATGTTGAAAAAGGAGATTCTCATGCTCCCTCACCAGAGGTTTTGATTTAGCAAGTCTGGGGTGGGGTCTAGAAATTTGCAATTTTGATAAGAACTCAGATTGTTTTTGTTGTGTGTGGTACATGGATCATACTTTTGGAAACGCCAGCCCAGCACAGTGGCTCTGAAACCTGACTGTGCATGAGAAGCACTGGATGGGTTTGTTAGAACACTGATTACTGGATCCAAGCCCCAGAGCCTCTCATTCAGTAGGTCTGCCTGGAAACCCTAGAATGTGCATTTCTAACAAGTTCTCAGGTGATACTTCTGCTGCTGCTGCTGCAGACCACCCTTGGAGAATCAATGGCCTACTAAGACACAGAAGGGGTACCTTTCCCAAAAACTGTTCGCTAGGAAGGGATCCGGCAGAATGAAATGGTATTTATTTTATCCCGATAGTGGTAACTTTTTGTGTTATTTCTGTTTTCGACAGATGAGAAATCCGAAGGTTGGAGCAATTACTACCTTGCTAAAGGTCACATAGATAGCTAACGTAGTTTAAATTAGTTTTTTCCTTTGAGTTTCTGTGGTTATACATGTGGCAATTCAGAGTAGCCTTTGGCCCAGTAAGGAGGCTGTGTTTCCTTACTGCCCTACTCGGTCCAGACTTACCCAGCCTTGTCCAGTGGCAGGAAATGACGCTCATGCCGCACACCCCCTGTGCTCACAGAACATCTCTACTGGAGAGGTGGCTGGATTTCAGTGCTTACACCGGCCATTTCAGAAACCCAGAAGTTCCCCTAAGAAAGAGCCCCCGTACAATTAGCAAGTCTTCATTGGGCACTGATTTCATTGGTCTGTTCATTCATTCGTTAGTTCACTTAAATATTTCCTGAGAATGACTGTGTTTATCGTGTATCGTGCCAGGCACTGGTGCGGTAGAAAGTGCCACAGTGAAGCCAGTAAATCAGAACCTGGCTGCCTCCCTCTCCACTTACAGGGGTCAAGTTTCTGGGTAAGTCCTTTCAGTTCTCTGGGTCTCAGTCTCCCTATTGACAAAATTTGGGAGTGAGACTAGGTGGTCTCTAAGGTTCCTTTACTTTGGAACACTCCTAAATTGACCACTAAACCCTCACAATATGCCAAGCCCTTGAGCGGTGGACTGCATGTGTTTAGGAGGAACACGGTAGAAGTAGAAAGATTTTTGTCTTTGAGAACTGCAAAATCAAAATGTGCACAATTGGCATCATTGGAGAAAATTGCAGTCCGGCATGTAGCCCCAAAGTCAAGTCAGGTAGTCTGTCTCCCTGTGGGAGGAGTGCCAGGGAGAGGGATAGGAACTAGGGAGTGAGGAATGGCGAAGGTCGGATTGGTGGGAAGGCAAGGGGAGCAAGTCCAGCAAGTGTGTTTCCTCAGAGGCAGGAGTGTGTTCTGTGCTGGTCACATCATCAAATACCTCTGGGGCCAGGTGAGCCATCTGCTTCTGGAAATATTGCAAGGATTAGCAAATAAAAATATAAGGCCCCAGTGAAATTCGAATTTCAAACCAACAACACAATTTTTAAAAGTATAAGCATGTCCCCAAGTATAAGCATGGGACATACACTTATGCTGAAAAATTATGCATTGTGTATCTGAAATTCAAGTTTCACTGGCTATTCTGTATTTTATCTGGCCACCCTGTGCAAGGAGGTGTCTCTCAGAGTCTGGGCATGCCCATGGACACTGAGGGGAGAGCAGTCTCTGCTGTTATTAGCACTTCGGCTGTTTCTGACTTCTTGACTGATGGCTCACTCAGAATGCCTTAAGAAAGTTCTCTCTGGCCAGAGAACAGAAAGAATCCAACTTCCCTTCCCTCTGCTGCTCACCCTCTCCTCTGACTGGAGTTGAAAGAAAACAGAGCAGCCCTTGGATTCTTCTTCTCTCACAAGACTGCTTATCGCCAGGATTACGGTACAGCAGTCTGGCAGGCAGCATTAGATTCCTCAGTCCCCCTTCCCCGCAGCTTTGGGGGCTCCTAGACACGTGTGAAAACTCTCCCCTTGCTTGACCTCTTATTGCCTCCTCTTGTTCCCATCCTTCTGCAGCTCAACAGTGAGAGCCACAGTGGCTGGAGGAGGAGCTTTCTGACACTGGTTTTAGGGACTGGCTGAGCTATTTTTTTCTAGTTCATTTTTTTTTTCATGATGGAAGGTTTCCTGGCTCTCCTGTCCTTCCAATGCTGCACCTCTGGTCATCGGGTTGGGGTGAGATGTTACCTATTTCCCAGTCTCCCTCTCTTCGGACAGGCTTTATTTGTGAAATGGGAGTGTCTCTGCACCTATCCCGGGCCTCAGCCCAGGTCCCTGAGTCCATCGCCTGGATGAGTTTGGCTTGTCTGTTAGGTAGACTGTCCTCAAAAAGATCCACAATCTGGAGGCTGATGATAGAGCAGCCTGAGCAGTGCATCCCTGTCTGTACACGGGGCTGCCCTCTCTGTGTAATACCAGCCAAAGGATTCCTTTCAGACACATGGCGATATCCGACCGTTTTTTTATTTTTTAATTTCTTTCAATCACAGTTTACAGTCAGTATTATTTTGTATTAGTTTCAGCTGTAATGCATAGTGGTTAGACAGTCATGTACTTTATAAGGTGCCACCCTGATATTTCCAGTACCCACCTGGCTTCCTTAAGTAATCAAGAGTCGCTCATGGGCAAACAAGTTCCATTCATTAATTTACTCCTCAATATCTCTCCGGGGCCTACATTGTGCCATTGCAAATCTCTTAAAAAATGAAGTTTTGTCCACGATTGGTCAGGAGGCATACCGTTCAAGCCTATACTCTACCGCTCTGTCTTAGAGTATGAGAGGGTGTGACCCATTTTATAGCAATCAGAGAGGGCAGCCTGGAAGAGGCCAGGACTGAAAGTTGACCCATCTACTAAAATAGATCAAGTGCTAGGAATTCCAGGTTGGTGGATAAAATACGGCATCAGAGGAAGGCAACAACGGGTTGTGACTCGTATGGCAAGGTGTCAAGTGGAGAAGGCCCTATAATTGAGGGAAGTCTTTTAGAAGCTAGGGCCCCAGCTGGATTCAGGTTCAGGAGCAGGACCACTGCTGAGAGGAAGAAGGAAAGCAACGGGGGGCGGGGCAGGACCTAACGGGCCTGGGGAACAACTTCAGGCAGAGGCCCAGATACCTCAGATAGGGCACAGTAGGGTTGGGGTCTCAGAAATAAGAAAAGTGCCCTAACTCGGACACAGGGACACAAGTTAGGAACCATGGTAGAAGTGAGTGATGTGTTGGAATACTGTTTAAATTACATTTTTCCAAAACCAGAATTGTTACTTTGGGTTCCATAGAGGTGAAGCTGCAGGTGTGGGGGAAGTGGTATAAGAAGGGGCCAGGCGGGATAGGTAGGAGCTGGGCTGGGCCTGCCATTACTGGTAGCCCCTTGCAGGTTTCCAGGATCACAGAAATGTAATGAGTGTTTCAGGCATTGAAAATGATTTTCATTTCCAGTCTAATTAAACTGGGTTCTTAAAAAACCTACAAGGCAAAGCAACAAACAACAAGTGTTGGAGAGGTTGTGGAGAAAAGGGGACCCTAGTTGACTGCTGGTGGGATTGCAGACTGGTACAACCAATGTGGAGAACAGTGTGGAATATTCTAAGAAAACTAAAAATGGAACTGCCTTTTGACCCAGCAATTCCACTGCTAGGATCAAGAACCCTGAAACACCAATCCTAAAGAACCTATGCACCCCAGTGTTCATAGCAGCACAATTTACAATAGCCAAGTGTTGGAAGTAACCTAGGTGCCCATCAGTAAATGAATGGATCAAAAAACTATGATACATATACATAATGTAATTCTATGCAGCAGAAAGAAAGAAGGAGCTCCTACCCTATGCAACAGCATGGATGGAACTGGAGAACATTATGCTGAGTGAAATAAGCCACGCGGTAAAATACAAATACCATATGATCTCACCTTTAACAGGAACCTAAGCAACAAAACAAAGAAGCAAGCAAAATATAACCAAAGACATTGAAATAGAAAACAGGCTGACAGTAACCAGAGGGGAGAGGGGAGGGAATTTCAGGGGAAAAAGGGAAGGGATCACAGGAACAAGTATAAAGGACACATGGACAAAAACTAAGGCGGGTGGAAATGGGAAGGAGGTGGGGAGCACTGAGGAGGTGGACTGGGATGGGAGTAAAAGACAGAAAACTGTACTTGAACAACAATTAAAATAAAATTAAAAAAAAAACAACCCTACAAGGCAACAAATTTAAAACTTCATTCAGATTGGGGAAGCAGACAGATAGCTCCTCTTTATACTCTCTAGCTTCATTTGTAAATATAGGAACATTAGCTCAATCCCCAGGTAAAGGAAGGAAATTAGGAAATGACCTACAGGAGGCCACTGAAGCCTGATGCAAGTTGAGTTAGGACACAGAGAGGTGTTTGCCAGCCTGTGGTTGGATCTGCTCTCCCCAGAATGCAATGGTCTTTGCATGGTCAAGGGATGGCTGGAGACACCTGCATGGGCATTCACCCTGCAGAGGAGCACAGGGGAGGTGATCCGATCACAGTGGGCCAAGCAGGCTGGGCCCTGAAGTAATGATGAAGCAAAATGCCAGTAGGTGCTTCTCCTGTCTGAGCTCCTGGAATTCAGCATGCGAAGAATCCAGCTGTGCCTCTGCTAAGTGACTGTTCTCAGGCTCTCTGGAGCATGGAGTCATCCAAGTGGAAAGATCAGTCTATGGTTGAGTGCAGGTACAACACAAATGCTTGGTGCCCAGCAGTAGCTTGAAGGGCTAGATGAAGGACACAAAAGAAGGACATCAGACATCTGCAGTTTCCTCAGAGAGGGGACAGAAGCCAGCGGTGCTGGGGGCAGCTCCACAGTTTCAGAGTCTGTGGATAGCAAGAGTGCTTGTCGTCATCTTTACCAAGACAGCAAAGACTGTGGTAGCAACTGATCTCCCTGGGCTTTGGCCTACCTGCTCTGTTCTAGAAAAAGTCATACAGCCAGGTCTGGATTGGAAGAGATCTCAGCTAATTGCATACTCTGAGCAGTTGGTTATATACGTTGAAAGGCCCTTCAATAGATATTTAAAAGTGAAGCTTCCCTCTGTGGCTGTTATGATAATTTATCTGGTTTATCAAGATTCTAAAAAATGTATCTTAAGTGTTTCATATATTTGTTCATATCCTAGGCCAACCAGCTATACTAGGTAACCCCTCTGTCCTGGCCCGCCCCATGCTGATGGCTGGATTCTATAGCTCTGGGACTTCGAGGTAACCGACTGCAGTGTGAAATTCTGGGGTGAGGGAGTGGAGGGATTTAGTAAAAAGGAAAAAGGACTCATACACATGGACAACAGAGTGGTGACTGCTGCGGGGAGGGGGCATAAGAGGACTAAATGGTAATGGGAAAAAATACAATAAAGTTTAAAATAAAATAAAATAACTTGACTTAAAAAAAAAAAAGAAATTCTGGAATTCAGAGTCACCGTTCTTCTTGTACTGCATCGTCTCAGTGCCCCAGACTAGAAGAGTTAATTGCAGTACCAAAAGATGCTTAGGCTGGGAGAGGATGTTATAAGAATCCTGAACACTTGACTTTTAAAATACAGAACAACATCTAGTAACTCTGCTTGGTTCTTACCCATTCCATGGAGCAAGTCAGGTCATCACTATGATCTCAGTTGTTCCCACGGAGAAAACGGAAGCCCAGAGGGTCGAGTGAATTCCCTGAGGGCACACAGCTAGGCCTTAGGTGGTTCAGTGGCGGGGGGCTTGTTCACATTGTCCTTCACACTCTCCCCCACAGTTATTGAGAAGCGTGAGTGGGGTTGTTGGCCTCGCGCTCCAGAGCGAGACCCCCATTGCTGCTGCTTCCCAGGGGTCTCCCTTCCTGAGCTGCTGCTTCCCTCTCTCCCTTCATTCGTAGCTTTAATCCTGGGCAAGAACCTTCATTTTCATCTAAGCTCTTACTCTCTGTTAGACACTATTATTAGTTCTTTACTCATTCTAACTCACTTATTCCTCATAATAATGCAGTGCAGGAAAAACAATCATCCTCATCCGACACATTTAAACCAAGGCCAGGGACGTTAAGTAGTTGCCTAAGATCCCATAGCTCGGAAGCGGTGGAGGTGAGATTCAGTTTGAGCTGACGGGCTTGCAGGTCTGTTGTCTTGATCACTCTACTAGGTCACCTCTTTTAATCTAGATCAGTGATTCTCAAACCATGGTATGCGTAGGGGCCTCCGGAGAGTGTGTTAAAAGCCAGATTCCTCCCAAAGTCTGACTCCGTGGATTTGGGGTGGGGGCCTGAGAATTTGCATGTCTGATGAGTAATGGCACAAACGCTGCTGGTTGGCCCCGACACTTTGAGAACCAGCTGGGCAAGACTTTATTTTTATTTTTAATATTTTATTGATGATGCTATTACAGTTACACTGATTTTTCCCCTTTGCTCCCCTCCATCCACCACCCTCTACTCCCTCATATGATTCCCCCACCATTGTTCATGTCCATGGGTCATACATATAATAAGTTCTTTGGCTACTCCATTTCTTATACTGTACTTTACATCCCCATGGCTATTCTGTAACTACCTATTTGTACTTCTTTTTTTTAAAGATTTTATTTATTTATCTGTAGAGGGGAAGGGTAGAAGAGAGGGAGAGAAATATCAACATATGGTTGCCTCTTGTGCGTCCCCTGCTGGGAATTGGCCTGCAACCCAGGTATGTGTCCTGACTGGGAATTGAACCGTGGTTATTAGGTTCTCAGGCCCACGCTCAATCCACTGAGCTACACTAGCCAGGCCTATTTGTACTTCTTAATCCCCTCACCTCTTCACCCTTTCCCCTACACCCCTCTCCCATCTGGCAACCATCAAAATGGTGTCTATCCATAATTCTATCTATGTTTTTCTTGTTTGCTTTTAACATTCAATGGTTGATGTGTATTTAGTGCCATTGTATTTTCCATAGTTTTGATCTTCTTTTTCTTGAATAGATCCCTTTAACATTTCATAGAATAATGGTTTAGTGATGATGAACTCCTTTAGTTTTTTCTTATCTGGGTAACTTTTTATCTGCCCTTCAATTCTAAATGATAGCTTTGCTGGGTAGAACAATCTTGGCTGTAGGTCCCTGCTTTTCATGACTTTGAATATTCTTACCAATCCTTTGGCTTAGATATTCCCAGGTGAAGCCAAGCTGTGAATCTAGGCTGGCTGCTGCTAGTGCCGGGCCTGGGGCTCACTGAGGCCAGCTGTTGCTTGTTTGATAGGATTTAGGAAGTTGTGGAGCATGAGCCACGACCAGCCATTCATATGGAAAAGCAGCTTGAGTGTTGATGGAGCAGAGTCTCTGGGGATCTCTAAGGCTGGTCAAATAGCATTAGCCAGGTTGGTGGAGTCTCTGATATGGCACCAGTCTGCTGGTCATGTGGTTCTGTGGGAGGAGGGTTTAGAAAAGGGACAATGGCTTCTCTTTGATGCCGGACATTTCAGTTCCTCCTTGTATGCCACTGGTACCTTTCAAGCTGCTACCCTAGTGCTGGAGCTCAGAAGGAGTGAGTCTGAGAAGGTGAGTCTGTGTGTGGGTTCTTTAAGAGAAACTGCTTGGGGCTCCAGAAGTTTCTTCCACCAACTCAATCCCCGCTGGTTTTTGCAGCTAGAAGTTGTGGGGACTTATCTTCTTGGCACTGGAACCCTGCTTTGAGGGGCCTGGTGTGAGGCTGGGACTCCTCACCCCCGAATATCCCTCCCAAATTTTTATCCACTACATGTAGGTGAGGGACCGGCCCATTCTGTGTCTGCACCCCAACTACCAGTCTGAATGGATGTGGTTTCTTTAATTCTATAGTTGTCAGACTTACATTCAACTCAATTTCTGATGAGTTTGAGTGATGGTTGTTCTATATTTTAGTTGTAATTTTGATGTGGTTGTGTGAAGAGGTGAGCCATGGCTGCCTATGCCGCCATCTTGACTGAAAGTCCCAGCTGCAGAAGTGTTTAAAGAGTGACTCCAGGGCGTCATTCCAAGATAGTTTTGATTTAATGGGTTTCAGAGGAGTGACTAGGAATCTGTAACTTTACAGTGCTCCACTGGAAATTCTGATATGCAACCAGGGTAATCTCCTGGTGACTCAGTTTTCCATCTAGATTATTAGTATAAGAATTAGTCCACCTACATAGTGTTGCTGACTAGCTCAAATGAGGAAGCCAATATGAAAGTGCTTTGCAAAGATCAAAGTTCTATTTAGAAGCAGTTTATTGTGATTGCTAAGCAGTTTGTTGGGGATTCTGTAGTCAAACTAGCCTGCTTTTCATTCTAGCTCTCCATTTTTACCTATAAAGCCTTATCTCTAAAACAAGAATAATAAACAATGTTTTCATTGACTCCTTGTGAAATAAAGTTTCTGTGGTGTTTAGTGTATAGTAAATGCTCAGTAAAGTATACTTTTAAGCAGCTTTAAAATTATGTATTACTTTTTTACTGTCCTTTCTTTCATACTGACAGCAGTGTTTGTAAAACTTGTCTATTAATGCACCTTGATAGACCTCTTCCTCATTTGTTAAGAACTCATCTGTTCCTTGAAGTACTTCAGCTTTTATTTGCTTCATTATATACTGGCCAATCCTCTTTTGTGCAGTTAGTGCTAAGTGTGCATATGTTATATGACCTCAGGGTCTTATTCCTGTTTCATTTTTCTAATTTTGAAAATGAATATTAAGTAACATTTGTGTCCCTGTTTAGAATTTTACAGGACACTTTCATATACAGAGGTGGGCAAACGTAGGTTTACAGTTGTTCATATGGAAAAATAATACAACAATCAGTAAATAATAATAATACAAGAATAAACTGCGTTTCACACACTCACAACTATGAACCCACTTTTCCCCACCCCCATCCATTGTCTCATTGGATGCTGTGGAATACGGTGATGATGATGAGTCCTTTTCACCAGTGGGACAAAGAAGCCATAGAGAAAGAAAAGGGATTCGCATTAGATCCCCCCAGCTCTGAACGTGAGAGACAGCACTCAGTCCAGTGCAGTCTCCACCCTGTGCTAGAGAGAAATACACTATCTGTTGTCTGTATTTTCCTTCAGAAGCATTTCGGTCATTTCTCCCCTCACAGAAAACACTGTTGGGATTTTTGAGGTGAAGTCCATTAAGTTACCAATTAGTTTTTGCAATGTTGAAACTTTCTACCCAAGAATGCAGCTTTCTCCACCAGTCACCCAATTCTTGTGTATGTCCTTCGGTCAAGCTCTGTAGCTTGCTTTACACACGGAATACATGTTTCTCACTGCGTTTACTTTCAGGTAGTGTATATTTTTGTGCTTAGTTAGATGGGCTCATTTTTCCCATTTTACTTTCCAGCTGATTATTGCTGACGTTTATAAAATGTATGTATTTTGTGAATCTATTGAGTTTGATTACTGTTTTATAAGCAGTTTGTTACTTCAGCTAAACACTTTGAAGAAAATAGTTTTTCAGTAGATTCTCTTGGGCTTTATAAGCAAAAAAGATTATATAATTTTCAAATAATGGTAATTTTTTGCCCTTTCCAAAAATCCAATCTAAACCATTTATTTTTTATTACTTTAGCGTGGATACTCGTGTACAATTTGAGACAATGAGGAAGCTGGCTTAGGTTTACTTTTCATTGTCAAAGTTAATATGCTCTGAAGATTAAGCCACATAAAGGAAGTTAACCTTCGTGTCTTGTAACAATTTCTAAAATACGAACTTTTGAGAGTGTTTTTTTTGCTTTGATAGGTTTCATAATATATGCTTAGGTATACTGTATGAGTTTATTTGACATTAAATAGGAAATAAAGAGAATGTAATTTCCACATCTCAGTAGCCAGTCATTCACTGGCTTGACTGAAGGAAAACAAGCAAAAGTAAAATAAAATTCACTGCCTGAAAATCAGTTCACCAACAGTGACTATGATCAAGCTTACTTATTTTTTTGCATTGATAATAGTTGGTACGCTTTTCATAATTTAACAAGAGCATGATTATACAGCACTTTGTTTTTTTTAAGATTTTATTTATTTATTTTAGAGAGAGGGGAGGGATGGAGAGAGAGAGGGAGAGAAACATTGATGTGAGAGAGAGACATCAATGGGTTGCCCCTCGCACACCCCACAGTGGGAATCGAGCTGGCAGCCTGTTGCTTTGCATGACAACATTTAACCAACTGAGCCACACCAATCCGGGCTAGTGCTTTCTTTTTTATAGTCTTTGAGACAAGACTTGTGATTGTAAAACTTAAAAAAAATTTTTCTGTTGATAAGAAATATTTAAGTATGTAAACACATCAAAGCCCAGAAGGTAGAACTTCAAAGGTGTAAGTGAGATGTAGAGTTTAAACAAGGAAACGTATTTGAGTGAGGTCCGAGAGCTGAAATAACTTACAGAAGTTCACATATGCAGCAGCGACAGATGAGAATTAGGGCCCAGACTTCTTGAATCTCTATAGTTACCGATATTCAGACAATTTCTGAACCATACCCTGTAGGTGATTACCATTTTGTTGATTTGAAATATGATTAATTGCATTAATGGTCATTGATGGTCCCCGGGCTTGCTGAGTCCTCTTAACCTCAAGCAGCCAGTACTTCCTAGATCACTGTACTTTGAAGGTACATTTGAAGTGTCCAGAGTCACTCCTCCAGGAGTACGTACTTCCATCCAGGCCCTTTTAGATCCCACTAGTCCATGTACACTCCTCTGAAGAGTGAAGATACAAAGGACTATCTTACTGGCCTACACAGGGCACGGAATGGTGGCAGGAGAGGAGTCACCCTTCTCCCCACGTCACAGACAGGCAGCCAGTCATAGGTCACTTCTACTTGCCTATGCTGAGTGGAAACACAGTAGTGTTACAAGCAAAATTACAATATTAATCTTTGGTAAGTCCTAACTAATCTCTGAAAAACAAACCAAAAGCAAACCCTGTCTACCTTATTAGACCAAAAAGTGGCTGCTAGACTTATATTTATTTAAAAATCCTCATAGCAGACATTGTAGGCTGACTCACTCCAACTTTCTTTTAGCTTTTCTTAGTATTCTTAGGGTTTGAAGGCTGGAAAGCTAAGGCCTACATTTATCAGATTTCCTTGGAGCCAGAATACAAACTAATAGCTTTGGCTCTACCAGTTAGAGCCATCCCGTTTGTGACTTGGAGAAATAAGAGGAAGCAGCTATGTAAAGAGACATTGGGTCTTCAGGGCATAAAGACTTCTTCTCAGAGAGCAGTGGCACAGCTCTTGGATTCCAGTCTCCCAGGCGGTCAGTGCCTAGAGTTGGACAGGGGTGTTTCACGGTAACAGTCCTGGAGTGTAGTTGGGTCTTACTTCTGCCTGCTTTGCTTCTGGCAATATAATGAACAAGCCAGGGTCCCTGATTATTTTGGAGAGTCTATGATCTCCTTAATATCTTCTAATATCTCATTCTGCTGAAGTTGCTAGACTTGAGTCTCTTAATAGCAACAGAGAATCACAATGTATATAATCTTAACTATAACAACAACAACAACAACAACAAGAACGATGGTAATGTGGAGTGTATCTACGTAACACTATTATACCAAAGTAGTATTGTAAGGTATCTAGCCTATTATGTACCAGATACTCTTCTAGGTACTTTACATGTATTAATTCATCTACTTCTCACCTATATCCCTAGGAATTTAATACATTATTCCCATTTTATAGATGAGGAAACACATGTGTGGAGAGAATGTGATGCCTAGTGTGACAGAAGAAACAAGGGAGAAAAGTTCAGATTTAAACCAAGGCTCTGCAACCCCTGACTCTGCAAGGGCTCTTCTCCCAGCCAATTTTATGAAATAGGTATCATCATCACCACCACCACCACCACCACCACCACCACCACCACATCATCATTTTACAGAGGCACGGGTGAGGTGCATGCTGAGAGGTTCACTGACAGCAGCTGCACAGCTGGTAAGGGACTGGGCATAAGCAGACCCCAGATCCCCAGCTCCACGTGCAGGTGTCTGTGGGCCATGCTCCACTGCTGGTCGGAGTTTCACTCTACCGCTTATTTGTTCATTTATCGGTCGGAGTTTCACTCTACCGCTTATTTGTTCATTTATCTATTCAGACTGTCAATTATTTGTGCATGTCTCCATTCATCCAGCTGTATTACTGCTGTGAAAGTACTCTGGTCTTTTCTATTTGGGGAAGAGTACGGAGCTTGTGGTCCCAGGGTCTCTGCTTATAATGTGCTGAGACCCACACCTCACTTACTTTGGGGTCCTATAGAGGCGTAGCGTGGCCCATAAGAAAATACCGTCTCTGCTCGTATGTCATGATTTTTGCAAATTAATGATCTAAGTAAAATGGACCATTGCGTTTAAAAGTGTGCAATAAAAAATGATAATAAATGCCAGGCTGAGGATCATAATGGAAAAACAACTGTTTGGGGTACTTTGCTATGGTACAGTTCCCCAGCCTGAGTGCTCGAAGCGGAGCTGGCTGGATTTGGTTGGGGGAGGGGTCTGTGTTCAATGCCTCGAGTCTTCACACATGGCTGGATGCAGAATGAGAACTGCCTGTGAAGTCAGAAGCAGCTTAAATCTGAGGCCTGCCAATAGGCGTATCAATTAGACAGTGACCCAGAAATTCGTGGAAGACTGGTTTTTGAGCTCCCGCCTGTCTCCTTGAGGGCGCCTTCTCTTCCTTCCCGCCTTCCATGATTTCTTGGTAGGAAACTGGAAGAGCTGGGATGTTTGCCCAGGAAGGTTTAGGAAAACAAAAATTAACTGCTGTAGCTTTGAGAAATAAATTGCTCTGAGAGGCAAGGAAAAATCAAAGATCTTGAGGGAAAAATGAAGCCACAGTTTCAATTATAACTGTTACCAGGTTTAGATCCAACTTTGGGCCAAAGTGTCATCCAGACAGATGTTCTTGCAATTTTGTTTCCATAATAAATGTTGTATTTGTGAAAATATTTTAATGACATCGCGGCACTTTACTGGGCCTCAAATTCTAGAAGATTTTCCAGGTCAGGCAAGGACCATTTGCACCATCTCACCCAGTGACCTCTTTCATTGTGCTGGGGCTTATGGAGAACATTAAACTTGCAGATCCAATTATTGCATAATAAAGTATTGATTTCCTAAGAAACCCTGTAACATTTTCTTCTTAATAATTCACATTTACAAGGAATTCATCCAAGAACTTTTACAGAGGATTAACCACCTATTGCCACTTGAATGAGACACTTAGTACTTTAGTTAAAAAATAAACAACATTAGAAAATAGCTTTAGTTCGCAGAACGGCAGATCAGCTGCACATCTCTTATAAAGGTTCCCACAGTTTCCTAGTTCAGACTTTAAAATAATTTTGATATATGTTATAAGTTATTCTACAAACACCATTTAAAGGCAAATTGAATTATCTTCCAATAGCTGATAACAACTTTAGTTTTGCTTGGCAATGGGATAGCTAACTTGCTGAATTATCTGCTATGGATAGTTTTCATCTGTTAAAGCACAAAAAACAAGAACAATGGACAATTATAAAATGAAAGTCCCCTGAAAGACAAAGAAGTTTTCGAGTGCAATTTAAAGATAATTTCTCCTATGTAGGCAACTGAGGTTATTTAATACTCTGAATGAACAAAGACTATGATGACTAGATATATTCATGAGAGGAAAGAGTAGATTTATAAACAACTCATCTGAACAAGATGTTTTTCCACGTGTTTCTGGTTTACTCCTGTTGAAATTAGGGGAGTGTTTTTGTGTCCTCCGTGTGTTCTGTTGAAATTATCTCCTGAATGTGTCGAAGTCAGCTTTGGGGGAACTTCAGACACCAGAACCGCTGGTTCTTGAGAAATAGTGGCTAACAGCAGTACGGCACCAGCCACCCTGGACTCCACTTCCAGTCCCACCACCGGTGAGCTCTGCCACATAGAAATAATAGTGCCTGTCCTCAGCTGTATGCTCCAACTCTGCTGTCTGGGCAGCAGCATGGCACTGGCCTTGAAATTAGGGAGACCATGGTCACACTTATTCCTTCTCTGTCTCCTCGGGGAGTAGGAGGCATTCACTGAATCAAACACAAGATTTTGTTGAGCTCCCCCTAGGCCCTGTGCTTTGTGTTGAATGGAGCATGGAGGAGGTGGGGTTGGAAGGGAGGCATAGCCCCTGACCTCAGGTCACTGGCAAGCTCAACATGTCAAATACATGTGTGCAGATGATTTATTGTACATAACTGTATAGGCAGAGGGTTTGCTCATGCTGTTCCCTTTGCCTGAAAAGTTTTGCCTTTATTTCTTCAATCAACTAACCTGATGTAGCTCAAATCCTCTTCCTTCTATGAGGCTTTCTCCAAATCTAATATTTGTAGCTTTCACTATTTTCCAGATTATGTTGAAATGATCTTTCCATGAGTCTGGCTTAGTTATTAGAATCCGGGTCCCCCCAGATAAGGGTTGGTTGAGTTCATTTCCATATCCCAGAGCTTAGTACCCGTCTTTTAATGATATTGGATAAACACCCATCAGGGAGGCATGCCCATCTCCCCTGCCCATCTGTAGCACATAATTTTCCTAATGATAAGGTCTATGTAATTACCCTGAATTGGAGTTAGTTGGTTGTGTGTCATCTGTTCTAATAGAATGAAGAGTTAGTGGTGCTTTGCAGCAAAAAGACACATGTTTGAACCCTTCCCTACCACCACTTATTGGCCAAGGAATTTAGGCATTTTATTCAAATAACAATATTTACTTCATGGAGTTGTTATGATATTTAAATGACAGAGAAAATGCCTAACTGAGTTTTATGACCATGTTTTCGTTGGTGGAAGGAAGATATTTTGAATTATATACTTTGCACACATAGTAGACATTAAAAACAGTGGGCGAAAAGATATGAAGCCAAATCGATTACACAGGTAATCAATAGGGTGGAAGTTCAGAGAGCGACAGTCACTGTGGGAGCTTCAGTGCTCAGCAAACACTCCGTGCATGAAAGGAGAGCCGAGTGAACACTGCGGAGTGACTTTTCAGTGATTACTAACTAAGAAAAACACCCGCTTTTATTTATTTTGTGCCAGGCACCATGCAGACCACTCTGTGTGCCTCATTTAACCTTCACAACAACCCTATAAAATAAGTATTATTATAATCACTACCATTTTACAAAGAAGGAAACTGAAGCTTTTAGAAATTGAATTATTTTTCAAGTTCACATAGGTAATGTCTTAGTCGACTGTTGCTACAGTAATGCTGTATAACAAACCACACCAAAACTCAGTAGTGTGGAATGGTAACCATTTACTCTCATGCTCATGGGTCTGTAGGTTGGCTATAACTCAGCTGGGCTGGTCTCCAGGTTCCTGTCTTTGGGCCCTGGCCTTCAGCTGCTGTACCTGCCATATCCTCCTTGGACTTTGGCTATGTGGAATATGTGGTCTGCATCATATGACTCATTCTGGGGCCAAGGCTGAAGGAACCACAATTAACTGGAAATGTTCTTTTCATGGTGTATTACGGGAACACAAATGGGCAAGCCACACCCTGCGAGCATATTTCAAGTCTCATGTACTGATAGCCCATTGGCCAAAGCAAGTCATATGGCCAACCCTAAAGTGGAGGGGTAGAAAGGAAGTCCACGCTACCCACCATGAGGTCATGGCAAGGGTGTGGATGTGTCTTTCTATAACAAGAGAGTGAAGAATTGAGATCAGGAACTAAATTTCCCTAGTAGTAACTCTGACAGAGCCAGTATCTAATCCATTTCTGTCCAATTTAAGAGCAAAAAAAAATATTTTGTGTCATATACCCTTTCCATAAAGAGGAAAGGGGTTTCAGGTAGAGGAACAATACTTACAAAGGCATGTTAGAAGGAGAGTGAGGAACATTCAGCCTGGAGCAAGGAGAGTAGTGAAAGAACTGTGTGGCCAGAATGCAAAGAGCCCTGACAGCAGAAACAGCAATGCATACTTTAGTAAACACTCCAGATTCTGTTAGTGCACCCATTCTGAAAATCTCAGAGATCCCTAGGTGGCTGGCAGATACTTGTCTTGATTTTCAAAGTGCCATCGTCTCTGCTAGGCTATATGGTCCACCTTTAGAAAAAGGTTCCCTATATCAATCAGCATCCCAGCCAGGAAAAGAGAACAGAGTCAAAAGGGTTCAACTAAACAGAATCGAATAAAAGGATAATTTATGGAGGTGTGAGTGGGGCAGAGGGAACACACAAGTGTTGATGAGACACTTGGGAACTAGCAACAGTGAAAGCCATTGTTACCCCTCCTCCTGAAGGACTAGAAGGAGTGGTGTTATTAGAACCCAGTGAGAGCTGGGGCTGCCCAGAAGGACCACAGCCACTGTCAGAGCCATGATGGGACAGGGATGGAGCAAGAAGCATGGGAGTGGGGAGGTGGAGGGTGGTGATGGAGAAAATAAATAACCTGGTCTCTCATTTCTCCCACCTTCCCCATCTCCTATGGGTAATTCCAGTTGGCCAAACCCCTCTGGAAGCCAAAAGATAAGAAAGTTTCAGATGCATTGTATGGAGGCCACCATCTGGGGCACCGAGCAGGACAAAGAACAGTGAACGAATAGGGAAGAGAAAATAGAGAATAATTGGCACATAACTGCCTGACCTAGCAAATTAGAGGAAAAAAAGGCATTGCTCTGGGCAGATGCAACTCCAACAGTAAGTAGCTTAGCCACAGTGCTCCACTGGGGAACATGTCCAGCACAGGGGTTCATGACTTAGTGAGTGGAGACCTGGCTAGATTTTAATCCCTGTTAGCCTCACAGGCTAAGTGCCTTGGTGTCAGGGTAAGCTCCACAGTGTATCTACAGTGTATGCAGCCGCCCTGTCTACACCAATTCTGACTTGCCGTAGCTGACCGTTAGCATGGGAAGCCCATAACCCCAAATATAGTTGTGGGTGGAAGTTGATAAAATGGGTCCCCGAGGAATCCCCCAAATAGCTGAGCTTCTACCACTAACAGAGTGAAATGTACTGTGCTATCTTAGCTCCACCTGCTGAAACTCCTTTCTCCCGACAAGACCCTACTGCTTTGGACTTCTCCGAACCCTCCGTAGCTCCTCAGGTGAGCCTTCTGAGTGCTACCTGGGACCAGATGCCCTCTTCCTTCCACAGACCAGATCATAGCTGCGAGGACCTCCCCTGCGTCTGGACACCAAAGAGGAGTCTCCATCTGGTGTTGCTGGTTTCGCACCCAAACCATACAAAATTCCCATGGTCTGGGAATAAATAAATTCACCTTCCGATTTTACAGAGCCATTAGTTTAAAAGGTTTGAAGAGGAAGGAGCTACATTCATACCTGCAAAATTATTATTTCAGACAGCTTTAAGTTTTCCCTGATCCACACAAACAGGACAGCCTGGCTTTTCTGGGAGTGACGGCATACTTGCCCGTCTTCTCAGGCTCTCAGCTCTCTGAAAGGTGGGAGTGTCCCCCACCTGTCTTTTTTCTCATTGCTTCTGACAGCTCTGTCCTTGGCGGGGCCCCTTGGTATGTAGAACTGTCTTGCTGAATCTCATTCTTTGCACACACACAGAAAAAAGTTGGTTGGGTAGCTGCACTATAGATTATTTGGGAGCATATATTTTTCTTGAACATTATAATTATACTTATTTAACTATCTATTCAATCCAATGTGAATGAATTCCTGTGGTGTACCAACTACTCAGGATATAGAAGTAAAAAGAAAGGTCTCTGCTCTCAGAAATACAGAAAACATATATTTCGAATCCCAGATCTTTGAGTCGAGAAGAGCTTCGAGTTCTACTAAGTCAAGCTCTTACTTTTCAGCAGCTAAGGTGTCTTCACTTTAAAATGACCTGTGGGAGGGTCAGCAAGTTAACAGTTTACCTTGTCTAAAGCCTCATAGCTGGTTAATGGTAGCGAGGAGGCTACAGCGCTGTTTTTCCTCCCTTGTTGAGATGCCCTCATTAGCAGGGATGTGCTGCGGAGTTCCCACTGCCTGGCTGGGAGTTACTAGATCCTGCGTCACCTCATTCACAAGTAGAACCATAAACCAGACATTCTCGTTGGACGTCACATTGGTCTGGAACACTAATAGATTTAATGGGAAAACCTGAAAATCTGAACTTGGTTGTGACCTCATTTTCAAAGCCAACTCTAGGGCCTGCAGAGAAAGGTTTCTGGCTTAGACAGATTTCACACACCTCACACTTGGGGCGAGAGGGGAAATGGCTTTGACTCACCTGGTAGACGAGGTGTCTCTGGGCTGTTCTGGGCTTGGCTCCCTTTCTGGCAAAGGGGAGGCACTTGACAACCTCTGGCATGGAATGAGGTCCTGGGGCTAAAAAAGATACATTCTTTCCTGAGAGATGACCAAGAAGAGGGCCTGGCCTCCCCACCCAATAGCCACACGCTTGCACCCTGGTGCCCTTGAAACAAGAGCAGGATCCTGATGCGTGGCCATGTGGTTACACTTAGTTACATAGCAGCGTAATTAATGCCACTTAATGTAAAGTGAAAACAGAATTTCTGCAGCTGCCAACTTCCTCCAGCTCAGTGAGTACTATATGCTGACTTCATTTATGAGCATTATTTTCTTTTTCATCATGCTGATTGCAGAAAGAAAATCAGTCCAAGAAAGAGAAACAGACATCAAACTTCAACTGACAACACACAAAATACAAAATTTGGATTGCAGGTATTGATTTCCATCTCGCATCCCGCCAATTGCTCCATAAAAGTGAAGCCTCCTGACATCTTAGTCAGTGGTCAATCTGTATGCACCAGGCCCACGAGTTCTGCTGGACCTCAACGAGGGGTCTTGGCTAGACATCACATTTCCTATTTCTTCGGTTCATTCCCTACCCTCTCTCCAGATCCTCTGCTAAATGTTTGAGAAAAAATTCATGGAAATAAATGAACTGTTTTTCTAGTCATTCAGCCATTGCTGTTGTTTCGATAGCAAGGGCCTCGCTGTCCCTGTAGGTGTTTTCCTACATTTCACCCACTGTGCTTGGTGTGAGATCCTTGAGTCTCCAAGACCTCTGTGGAGCAGCAGGTCCGCTGGGTTGCAACGAGAGGCACTGCTGTCTGTGGAAATCTTCAAAGTCTAAGCAAAGGCATTTAGTGCTTGGAAAATAAGGGTTTCCCTAAACCTTGCTGGATAATAATAGAGAAGATAAGGGTTTTTACATAAGGTTATGGTAAGGGTGAGTTTGAGGGGCCAAGCTGCTTGACAGTGCGTGTGGTTTAGTACTGGGGGGAGGTATTGCAAAGCTGGAATAGTTTGCATGTTAATTAAAGTCAATACTGTCTCAGAAAATAGATGAGAACTGACTGGACACCATGTTTAGCTATAAAAAACTCCTTCCAGTAATAATTCCAGTTCCAGCTCCTAGCTCTTTTGAAGAATTCTTAATGTATCAATTTCCCAAAAGCAACTCAATTTCTGCAGTGATGACACAGACTTAGGGAAGATGATAAAAAATCAGCATTGACCTGACTTCATTCTTCAGTGTGTTCGCTCTACTCTCTGTACCCTTTGAAGCCAGTGGGAGCTACCCTAGCCAAGCAGATACATTGGGGTGGGAGAGTGGATTGGAAATTAGGCCATCTGTAGAAATGAAACACCACCAATAATTAAACTCTTCATCAATGCACATTTTCCAAAAGTAATGGAAATCTCAGAGGAGTGCAATTAGAGAACTCTGCTCTTCAACAATTGAATTTCCCACATCTTGCTTTAACTTTCATGACATATGAAAATGCTAATGTTTATTGTTATACACAGAGAAATATGGGAAAATTCCAAAGCAGACTTGAGAAAACAGCAAAAAATGGCCTCCGCCCTCTCCACCGGCCCCCTGCACCCCAACCATGCATCATTAAAGTTGTACAATTTACAGCCTCAGTAATCAATTATGTCCAACCTTCGTCATGTGGGTCCCCACATCCATGCAGGATAGAGCCACAGCAGGCTTTCAGAGCAGCGGTGAGAGTAGGAGATTGGGGCAGGGGAAGTCATGGATTTTTCTCTATAGTTATTGCCACATCAAGGAGGATCTCCCCTGTCCTCTTGTGTGCTCTACCAGAAGGTTTAACCACACATATGTGACACCTAAAATGAGGCCCTGCCCTAGTAAAACAGATACAGTTTCTTTTCCCTGCTTTCCCATCCTCTTACTCATAGTGCTGCCTCTCTTTCCCCACTAGCCCCCAGCGGCATTTAGGTGTTGAATTTTGTCTGATCCATACCCCTGCACCTCCACACGCTCGCCCTCTATGCTTTCTCCCTGGCTCTCTTGCCTCAAACAAAACAGACGTCTCCTTAGTTCTGTTTTCTTGGTTCTTGCTCCTTTCACCTCATCTGGCTAACTGATTTAAGCTAAAGTATTAATGACCGAGAATGAAAATTAAAGAGATACTTCAGCCAGGTAATATGTAATAGAGTACATTTAAAAAAATGTAGCTACTAGTATAACCTCTCAGAGAGGAAATACTCATTCTCTTAGGAAAGTGACTTAGTCTACAGTAACTTATTGTCATCTTCCACCCTATCTAAGGTAGAAGATGAGACTTGAGAGCAGCAGTAGCAAAAGGAGTGAGAGTTAAGATCCTTAAAGTGCTCCTCACGAGAGACGAAAAGAGGCTTGTGTTTTATTCCTGAGAGGAAGGGAAGAGAATGAAATAGATGGTTAGGGAAGTGCGGTAGAGGGAGGAGGATACGGCAAGAACCTGAGTTCTTTGTGAGATTAAAAGAACTGGTAAAATTCCTACGTGGGAATGGGACAATACATTTTAAGAATGAGAGTATCCAATATTTCATTTAAGAGTGTGCTCATTTTTGCAATGCAGACTCTCTCTTACAATTCCTCCAAACCTCCAAACATAAATACTTTTTGTGAGTGTGCTTGTGCATGTGTGTAAAATAAAGGAGTTTCACAATTTTATCCGTGAGGTGAGTGCAGAAGAAAGATCCAACAGACTGAAGTCACTCTGAGAATAAGTATCTCTTCCTTATTCCTAGTATTCACAGACGTTTTTGGGAGAACTTGCCCTTCCAAAGAGTATGCGATTGTGGATTTCACTCCATATCATCAAGATCTACAGGAATGGACAGAGCATCTTATATTTGAGTTATATTTGTAGCTCAATGAAGTGAAAGGACATAGAGCAGAATTTGCTGATGGAGAAGGGAGGAAGGGAACAGAGGCTTCCCTAGAGGGTAAATAAAGTCTGTATGACTTATTAAGACCATCACCCTTGGGATAGGAAAGAGGGATGAGATTTTGGACTCCTGAGACCTTAAGCAGAAGCCAGGAAGATTCCACGAGATATGAAATGGGACAGTTCCCCTTCATTGTGCCAATAACTGACTTTTTGTGGTGTAGACCAGAGAGGAGTATTCTGCCTTGGTGGGTGGAACATTCATGCAGCAAACACTAGAGCCAGTGTGAAGCTAATGGTTTGGGACCTGCAACTTTTTTCTTTTTGGCAAAAGCAGCAACATGGCAGACGAAGTAAGTTAGAAATGGCTGAAGCGATCAGATGAATGCACAAAAGCAGAGAATGACAGCCTGTGAGACCTTGTCAGGGTCTCCCCTCTACTTCCAAGTCAGTAGTTGATAGGATCTAGGAAGAGCTGGATTTGCCTGCCATTGACAAATGAGATAAGTAGATAACTAGTCTATTACAGGAAAACATGTCTCCAGCTACAATTTGGAAAAAAAATCTGTTATATCAACAGATTCTAATGCAAAAGAAAAAGCAAGGCAATCTTTCCCACTACGCCCATTATTGGGGCAACTTCCTTGTACCAGGTAAATGGGGGATATTGACAATCTAGGGCTCTCAACGACCCCGAAAGGTAGATATTATATTTTACAGATGTGAAAACAGAAGCTTCGAAGTTTAAAGACTATCTATAGCCAAGATCAAATGCTAGAATGCTCAGGGCAGGAGAAATGTTTTAATTGGTCTGACTTCAGAGTTGACTCTCTTCTCTGGCGGGAGACAGCAAACAAGAGTGGTGGCCAGCAGTCTGACTGTTTATGCCTCATGAGCTAAGAGTGGTTTTCACATTTCGAAAGAGGTCTTTTAAAGAAAGAATTATATATGTCATAGATCGCATGTGTGTCACAAAGCCTAACGTGATTACTTCCTCACCCTTCGAACAGTAAGTTTGCCAATTCCTGCCCTGTGGTGTAAACCCAGTACTCCTCCTCTGATCCAGGGTGGCCCTGAATGTGAGTGCTGGTTAGTGTAAGTACCACCTGTGCCTAGTGGCACGGAGGCTCGGGTATCCCAGGTGTGCGGTGTTTCTTAAAACCTTTGCTGGACCGTCAAGATGGCTATCAGCTAGAGCCTTAAAACATTAAAACACAGTTTGTATAAAGTAATGGAGAAAGTGTAGGATTGCAAAAGCAGAGACTTTCTCTAGAGCAGCAGTTCCCAATCTCTTTGGCACCAGGGACTGGTTTCATAGAAGACAATTTTTCGATGGACCAGGATAGCTTTGGGGTGATTCAAGCACATTACATTTATTGTGCACTTTATTTCTATTATTATTACATTGTAATATATAATGAAATAATTATACAGCTCACCGTAATGCAGAATCAGTGGGAGCCCTGAGCTTGTTTTCCTGCAACTATCTGGGGGTGATGGGAGACAATGACACTGGAAGTGTGTTGCTTATGTCCAGTCTACTCCGCAATCCCATTTTGGTTGATGTCACTGCAGAAAACCCTGCTTCACAAAGATAGGATGCTGGAAACAGAAGCAGACTTTTCAGTGCTTTTGTGGCAATCTCAGGCTATTCTGCCTTGACTTTAATCCGGTATATATGGAGATTCGAAGCTCTTTCAGACATGTTTAAAGCTGCTATCATTTGAGATCTCAAGCAGTTGGTCCTCTTCTAGCATGGACAAAGTCAATTCACCTGGCTTATTCACAAATGGGTCATGGATCCATTCCTTCCCAGTTCCAGGTCTTTTGTGGTTGGGAAGTAATGCTCAAACTCTTTTGAAAGCTGGGATATATGATCATGCACCAGCTGAGAGAAAGAAGGCCCTGGCTCAGTCTCTTTCAAAATCTCTGCTAATGTTCGAAGCATGTCAAAAATCCCAGTGTTCACTCGTCACCCTCATAATTCCAGTTTGGCTTTGAAAGCAACCACTTTATCTGCCGACTTGAACACAGTTGTCATTCTCCCCTGAAGTGACAGATCGAGTTCACTGAGCAGGTTGAATATGTCATATAAGTAAGCAAGTTTTGCGACCCATTCTGTGTCACTGAAATGTGCTGCCAGTGGTGACTGTTTTTCTAAAAGAAATCTGTGGAGCGGCTCTCATAACTCAAAACCTCAGGCCAGCAATCTGCCTTTAGAAAGCCATCTCACTTCTCCGCGTGAGAGAAGACGTGTGTGCTCTGCATCCATCTCCTCAAAGAGCTGTGTGAACAGATGTGAGTGAAGGGTGTGTACTTTAATGTGGTTGATAACTTTAATTACATCCTGCTAAATGTTGTTAAGTTCAGGTGACGTTTTTCGGCTAGCCAGCATTTCTCTTTGGATGTCACAGTGCGCAGACTCCAATTCAGAAGCGACTTCTCTGACCTGAGTAGTGAAACTAGAAAGCCGTCCAGTTATGGCAGCTGCTCCTACTGTGCACATAGCAACACAAAATGACCGATGCACTTTTCCTGATACGTAATCTTTCAAAGACTGGAATGATTCTGCAGCTGTGGTGTTGCAGCAACAAAAGTGCACATCAAATATCCTCGTGCACATCCTCCCGAAAAATACATTGCACGGAAACAAGCATTGTTGCCTTATTGTCAACATCAGTAGATTCGTCAACGTGGATTGCGTACCACAGTGAGTCATACATCCTCTCTAACAATTGTGCCTCAATATCCTCTGCTGTTTCATTAATTTGTCTAGTTATGGTGCTAGCTGAAAGAGGAACACATGCCACCTTTTGAATTGCAGCCTCTCCTGAAAGTTCATGACAAAAGTCCTTAGCAGCAGGCAGGATCGACTCTTCAGTAACAGTAAAGGGCTTCTAAGCTTTAGCAATGCAGGTAGCCACTAAGAATGATGCTCTCAGTGCTGACACATTTGGTGAAGTAAGTGGTGGCCTTCAACAACTTCTTCTGTTCTTAGTGTTCATGTTTTTTTTCTTTTGGAAAACTCTAAAGGCTTGTCTTTTAATATGGGGGCTTGGTCTCCATGTGACACAGCAGTTTTGAAGGTTTCTTGGCTTCATTGGATATCCGGTTGCCACACATTACACAAAGTGGGCTTAGAGAATGTGAATCACCTGTTGCAATGAACCCGTAATATAAGTAGGACTCTTGGTATTGTCTTTTAAATGCAGTCTTTCTTTTTGTTGGCTGTCTCATCATTGGGTCTTTCCCCCTTTTCAAAGAAGCTCTCCAGTGACCTTTGTTTTGTGCTCATTTTGGCTAGGGCTAGTTTGTGGGCTCACGAAAACTGTCACTGGGACAAGGGCGCAGTGCAAGACAGAGGTGCAGATGGAAGTAGTGAATAAAAAAACAGGCAGGCCATGTGCAACTAAAGTAAGTGTTGGACTCTGATTTAAAGCCGGCCACCAGATGCAGCTGCACAATTGAAGTACATCAACTCACTTGACACTATAAAGCCTGCCACCAGACGCAGCTTGTCACTTGCCCCTCACTGATAGGGTTTTGATATGAGTCTGCAAGCAATTGATTTATTATGGTCTCTGTGCAGTCAAACCTCTCTGCCAATGATGACCTGTACTTGCAGTCACTCCCCAGCACTAGCATCGCTGCCTCAGCCCCACCCCAGGTCATCAGGCATTAGATTCTCAGAAGGAGTATGCAACCTAGGTCCCTCACATGCACAGTTCACAGTAGGGTTCCACTCCTGTGAGAATCTAATGCCCCCCTCTGACCTGACAGGACGTGGAGCTCAGGTGGTAATGTGAGCAGTGGGGAGTGGCTGTAAATACAGATGAAGCTTTGCTCCCTCACCCACCACTCAACTTCTGCTGTGTGGTCCGGTTCCTCACAGGTCACAGACCTTTACCAGTCTGTGGCCCCAGGGGTAGGCACCTGTGCTCTAGAATTTGAGTTTATGACCTAGGGACTGTGGGTCACTGAGAGATGCAGGGGTAACCTGAAAGGTGTGGGACTGCCAGAAAGTGCACAAACTGCGTATAAAAAAGTTATTTTCTGGGGAGCAGGCCCTAACTTTTTTCTCATTTTCAAAGAGGTGGTTCCTTCTAAAAGGCTACAAAATATGCCTCTAGCACTCATGAGGGTGTGGAAATATAGAATATAGGAACTGGGAAGGACATTGAGATTAATCCCCCTAAGTCCAGACCTAGACCCTTTTCACTTCACAGTCTGATCCTTTTCCCTAAATAATTTTCTCTACCTCCATGGCTCCCTTTACAAGCTAGACACATATTCCCATGGTGTAGACGCCTCAGACCACAACTTTCCTTCTTCAGAACTCTGCTTGAATGTCCCAACCTGACAAGTAGCACTAGAGGAAGCTTTTGCTCTTTCCCTCACACCTGATTCTTTTCAGTGTTCCCAGCTGTGCGTGCCAGAGAACAAGGAGTCATCGTGATTTCTAACTCTCCGCCATCACTCTTCCTGTACCACTTTGTCACCAAATCCTATTACTTGTCATTTCCTAAACATCTTCTAAATGTGCCCACTCTCCCTATGCCTCTCTCCATCATAACCATATTCGGAAATATATTACCACCTTCGTTTACATATTTGGGCCACCACTTCTATCACCAGCTGCTCTCCAGATCATTCTCCATGTGACTTCCAGGCCACAGGTTGGGTGTCTAAGGACATGGACTCATGATGGAGATTAGGATTCAAGAAGCTGATTAGGCAGTGTTTCCTGTGGAGAGGAAGGGAAGTAAGCTTGGGAAGAGGGAGCAGTTGAGCTGCAAGTTTCAACTGAAGTTTCAACTGAAGCTTTGGCCAACACCGTGGGGATTTCTGAAGAAGGAATGGCCCCTCAGAGCCATCCCGAGGAGGGAGAAGCAGGCCAGGCCTTTGTATCCCTGCGATGATCAGGATATGAGCCCTGGAAAGTGGTGTAACCTTGGGCATCAGGGTTCTGTAGTTCAGGCAATTCCAAAGGGATTTGATAGTCGAGGGCTGCCTTCTGGCAGGACTCTCAGCAGCTGGGGTAAGAGATTCTTCATTTTTGAAGGGGAAATTTGTGTGGCACAGAACTTTTCAATTCCAATCACATTGTCCTTTTGTTTAAAACTCCTCAATAATCTTACAGTGGTGCCAAAACTCTGTAGCATGATCCTCAAAGCTGTTCATGGTCTGACTCCTTTTTGACCTTCTCAGCCTCATCTCCATTGCATTCAGCTTTGCTCTCTGGGCTCCAGCCACACTGGCTTGTTTTCAGTCCCTCACATTTACCTCGCTTCCTCCTACCACTGGGCCCTTGCACATGCTATTTCCTATTTTGCAATTGTTTTCTCCTCCTCCACTTGATCTAGCAGAACTTTTAGATCTCTCCTTAACACCTCTTCCTTACCTCCCTGGCTCGGTCGCTCCCCCATTACAGACTCCTATGGCACATGTAGCGGTTGCAGTTTCACAATTGTTTATGTATTATTTCATAGTCAACTTCATTTCCCTTTAGAGGGATTGCTGCATGTGGACAAAACTGTGCCTGTATTGTGTTCAGCATTGAGTCCTAGGGCCTCTCACAGTTACTGACACATAGTGTGTGCTCAGAAAATATTGGGTGAATGAAAAATGCAAGAATGCCCTTATTTTATGGATTAGGTCACCAAAAATGGAAGGGATCACATGAACTTGTTTAGAGTAAAACATCTTCTTACTGTCAGAGGATATTTAAAGTTATATGTGTATTTGCATATTATTTAGAGATTTCTGGTCTATTTATAGGCAAGTTTACAACAAAAATGATTATGGCTTCTGCCTTCCGCTTCCTCTTGAACTGAACCATTGATTTGTTCTCTTCCTAGTGCTAACTTATGTTATTTGTGTTCTTCACTTAAATGGTCAAAAAAAAAAATCTCAATTGGATTGGTAGATTCAATCCAATCAGACAAAAGAAAATTTCAACTCTACATGACACCAAAGTTTGACAGATTCTTTTGCTTTTCATCTAGTTGTTTTAACGTGATGAGATGTAATATTTACTTCATTCAGATGTCCCACCCCACCCTGAGTCCAGACTACATGGCAAACAGAGTGCGAGGAGCAAACAGAAGAAAGGAGGTTGGCCCGCAAAGCACCTTACGTTTCTGGGCTCAAGTTCAGAGACAATGATTTGAAATCTCAGGTCATAATTCATCAATCAGGCTACATATGCAAACGAGAACATCCTGACTTGTCCAAAAGAGTTCCATAAATAATATTATTCATCTCCTAGAAGAAATCCATATTTTTACTGGACTTTTTACCTCAGCCCTGCATTACTAATGAGAATATATATATTTAAAACTCTTATTTATTTCCCTCTGCTTAATATTTCAAACAAGCATACATTTACTGTATTAATCACAGAGCATGATAGTTTTAAAACCTCAGAAATAATTTTAATTGAATACCTCATGTCTGTGTAATCTAAAGTTAATAAAACCTTTTTTTAAACATCATTGTATCCAGTTTTAATTTCTTGCTATAGGACATTCACCACTTCTTTCCCTGAATTTTTGTTCAGAGTCAGTCAGAAAGAAATTCATGTTTTATTTTGAAATAAAAGTTAGATTCTTTTTGTTGGTAATTCTAACCTGTTATTTACATAATATCAGCATGATAACCAATGAAATGGAGAATTGTGTCCAATGACAAAAATTTATGATTACCAACTCAGAGTATATTTGGAAATAAGGGGCTCTCCACTGATGTCAGTCATCTTTGGGCCTGAACACAACCGGACGAGGCAGAGTTCTGCTGCATCACTGGGCGTGCCAGGGGTGGGAGCTAGGAGATTGCACGTGGTGCCACAAGGAGTGTCTTTCATTAACTTGGCTAGAAACACCACGGGTGCAACAGTTTTGGGTTTGGGCATTCGAGCGATGGAATTCACTGTCCCACACATCTGCAGTGTTCTCAATCCTCCCCACTCACTTGTAAAGTTTTATACGGGGTGGGCAAAGGTAGGCTTACAGTTGTGAGTACACAAAACCCAGTTTATTCTTGTATTATTAGTAATTAAGTATGGTATTATTTCCCATACAAACAACTATAAACTTACTTTTGCCCACCCCTGTGTTGGTACTGGTCTACAGAGAATAGGTAAATAGTGGTTCCTTAGCTATTTCCTTGGTCAGAATGCTCTGGCTCCATGTTCATGATGTAAAGTGAAGGGGCAGGCAAAGAGAAAATTTTGTCTCAGAAATATTTGGCATACATTCCCTCTGGCTTCATATATTTTGGTTCAGTTAGCTGGGCAAGAATGATTTCTTTTTAACATTTTGTATTGGCTGCATAACAGATGGTTTCACTCATAGACCCTCATACACAAACATACAATTTACATGACCAGCCATGTGCAAGGTCAGTGAACGCATTTCTTTTGGAGAATAAAATCCAAGTATCGTAAGGCTAGGATGACCACGTAATTCAGCTACCAAACTGGGACACTTCTCCGAATCAAAGAGAAAGCATTACTGAGTCAGGGCAACAAGTGCAGACTTCAAATGTCCACGGGAAAACCAGGGCATGTGGTCACTCTGTAGAGGGGGCACTAACCCCTTCCTCTCCCCACCCCCAGAGGAACATTCCATGAACACTTCTGCAAAAACAGAGTCAGTTTATGTTCTAGGACTCTGAAGCCTTGTCTTATAATCATCTGAACTTGTCAGATTATTTTGATTGTAGTAAAAAGTTCTGAAATGCCAAAACATGACCTGATCTGCGTAGATATTGGGTCTACCTTTAAGTCCTTCTAGCACGGCCCCAGTCACAGCCTCACAGTCCTGGGGACCCACAGCTCTGGACTGGTGATGACAAGTCATTGTGACCAGCCCTCCTCGTGGCTGCATAATAGCTAATTGAGAGCCCAGATCATCTTTGACTTACTCACAACCCCATTTTTTCCCATTTTAGGTTGTCTTCTGTTTTTCTGAGCCTCAAGTGCCTGCCTCTGAGGATGCAAGGATGTTAAGGTAGGATATCACAGAAGTGGCAGGCTTTTTAATATTTGGACCTTTACTCCCTAAACTATGAGCCAACTGGAGGAAGGACGCAGCCAGCGAAGTGTGGGCCTGCCCCATCGCATGGCGGATCATCCTGTTCTTGAAAACAGATTTGTGGCAGGCTGCTCATGGCTGCCTTTCTGAAAGTTACACAATCTTGGTAGCAGACCCAGAGGTCAAATAATACAGTCAAATTTTTTCAAGGGAGCTATCGTTTAGGACCTTTTTCTTTTTGAGAGAATCCTTTGGTTGGAAGTGACCAGAAAGGATGAGCTATCGAACAGCTCTTTTGTTCTGTCTTGATGGGCAGAGAAAGTGCGGTCCTCCTGTTACCCAAAGACCCTGACAAAGACAAGTGTAAGAAGTTGCAGATAGTTAACTTGTTCACAATCCAAATGCTGGAGACAGATCTCATCACGGGGCAGAGAGAATGTTCTTTCCAAACTAAGGTATGAAAAGACGGGAGGAGATTAGAAAGGAAAAATATTGGCCAGTATTTTACATGGTTCTCAACCCAAGGCCATTCAAGGGCTTTCTTCTTGTGGTTCAGGTCTATCCTGGGAGAAATAGCAGAAACTTCATGATATTGAACATGAGGTCATTACATCGTTATGTCCCTGTAGTACTCCTGAGTGGCGAGTGCCGGGGGGAGTTGAATGTGTCACCCAGGAGGAGATACGATGGCACAGTGCAGTGGGTGATCTTTTTCAGCTGGTACTTTCAAGCAGCAAGTAATTCTGTGAAAAGAGACTTAAAATATGTCTCCCAACACTACGTAGCAGAGAAGACACTGAGCAAAGTAGAAAGAAGGAAGATTTAAAACTAAGGTGTGAGAGATAGAGAGCTCAAGGATCATGCCGCCATTTTTGTTAGCAAGTCATTGAGCTGTCACTAATTATTTGCAGAGAGTGTTGGAAGGAGGCAGACTTTTTCGTAGGTGTAAATTGGTGAAGTTTTAGTTCTTAAAAAGTGGAAAATTCAGACAGACTATTATTTTTTCTGTGATCAGTAAGACTTGTAGTGAAAAACAGCCATCTCAATGTTAATAGTTTGGAGCAATAAGATCTGGGACATGGAGAAAAGGCTAAGAGATGATTCCTCTAGTCACATTCCTTAAAGGTTACCACGACTTTCTTCATGAGCAGGAAATGGAGATTGGAATCAGGATCCTTTTTATTATATTCCATAAAAATATCTGTGTATTCTTACCACTATTATTTAATTATTCTCAGATAATTTTACTTTTGTCTTTGCTGAGGTCCATGTTAAACTATCCATCCAGGTATTTCTGTTTTTCTACAACTACCAGAAATGGAGAAAATCTGTTTTATTCTGATGCCCAGACTTTACAAAACTGAGTAATTAGTAGTCCTTAGAGAATTGAGACTACATTTATATTCCAATGACATTAGATCCCTGAAGTGAAAGGTAATATTCTATCTTCTCCTTTATTCTCATCTGTACTTTCCACCCCACAGACACACAGAAATATAATCAAAATCTCTTTGGCCCAGGACAGTCACTGGGAAGTTTCCTGCCTACTTCTCACTTTTAATGTTAGCAGGAATTCTAAAAGGACTTGGCAGTACTTACCTTAATAGGAGCTTAATTATTTTCAAATTTTTCACATATTTATTTTTAAGCTTAGTCTTCTGAGAAGCTCAGCAAAGACATTACAATTCCTTTAAATTTTGTAGGAAACTAAGGCCTGTGGTGGTGGGGTAATGCCTCGTCCAACGTTTCATGTCTAGTCAGTGGTAGAACCAAGACTAGAACTTGGGTCTCTCGACTTCACTGCACACAATGTCACACTACCTTCACTGGGGTAGAGGCAAAGGCAAAGCTTCTCCTTTCATCTGCCTTCTTGGAAGAAACAGGCACACAAAGTTACGGTTGGTAAAGGGGAAAGCAGAAGAATTGAACGGCATAGCCAAGTGAGTGGAGCTTATGAAACTAAGGCAGCCTGAATCACGTGGCATGTTGCTTGGTGAAACTGCACAGCATTCCAGAAGAAAAACATATTGGCACAAGAAATTACTCAGCGGAATAATAAAGAATAATTTCAGAGCAACACCAGCAGTGAGTGGTGACAATGAGGAGGAGTAATGCGGGGCAGCCCAGAGAAGGCTGGAATCGGCTGCAGGAAACCTGGATTTGATTTCTGACTCTATCACTTACTAACTCCCAGGTCTTGAGCAAGTATTTAATCTTTCTGAGCCTCAGTTTCCTTACATATTAGCCTGTTTATCTTCCTCACAATGTTCTGTCAGAATCAAATGCCATATTGAAGATGACCTTCACGATCCTGAGGTGCTAGACAAAGGCAAGAAATTATAGGGCATTACACACAGTAGGTACTTAGCCTTTTATTTCACCTGGCATTGATTACCATTATGCATGGTGCTTCGTAAGATTATGTGCCAATAATTACTGCTTTAATGGAAATGGCTAAGTGAATGAACCTGCTGCCAGAATTATGGATCTAATAACATTTTAGAAAATTGTTATTATTCTCCAGCCCTGAGATATCTAGGGATGGAATGCAGTAACAAACATGCAAATTCTGGCCAGCAGCCTGGGTGTTTTTGCTACTTGATAAAGTTGGAATGCTTTAATACAGTTTTTCCATTTGAAAGACACATTACAAAAATCTACCAAGACAAGTTAAGTATGTGTCTCTGGCACAGGAATTAAACAAATGTAGAGAGTGAGAAACATCAGTGCAATGCTAGCTATTTTAGTGCTCTATTATCACCCACAGAGATTCTTAATGCAGTATGAAAATTCCATGATTACAAATTCCAGCTACACAGCCCACCTTGTAGGCTATCAGGGTCTGTATTGCTAAGGACAGATTAATCTGAATTTGAAAAACTTTCCTAACCAGTCATAACCTCCTGAGTATCATAAACCTTGTTTCATGTGTGTGTGTATGTGTATACACACACACACATAGAAACAACTATTATAACAAAGAACTGTTTAGCTCTTTGTGTAGTCCTGTCATTTCACCAACAATTAACTCTGTCTCAGAGAACATCTCGGCTGTAAATGGCTTCCTGTGGGTATCAAATTGCTTTGCTCTTAACCTCTATGCCATTCTTTTCTATGTTGCTCTATCGCTTTGCAAAGGGAAAAAGGAGGTGTCACCGACCATTGTTGCCTACCCAGACAAATGTTAGGGCCAAATCTCTGGTCTCTTGAAAACTTTCTTGAGTGTATCGTCCTCTAGGCGTCTCCACCTGTGAAACTTGTCAAGCACTTTCAAGGACAAGTTGACTAGGGCACTTCCATGTTTGAGGGGATTGTTTAGTTTCTCCAAGAGCATGGCTAATGTGTTTATAATCTGGAAGTGTCTCTGCACTGCTCCCCCCACCCCCAGCCTGCATTAGGTTGCTGCAGACTGCCTGGAGGCGACTTTCTGACTGGGAGAGGCTCCTGGATGACTGTGCCCACGGGCCACATCCTCTCTCTAAGCCATGGGAGATCACTGCGCCTGGCAGTGGCTTTCCAATGACAGTTTACTGAATAAAATGAGAAAAATAAAGGCAACTTTATGATTTTTTTCATTGGAGTAAAATATATACAACACAAAAGTGACCATTTTAATTATCTTCGACTGCATAGTTCAGTAACATTAAGTACATTCATATGATTGTGCAACTATCACCACCATCCATTTCCAGAACTTTTTCATCTTACTCAACTGAAACTTCATAACCCATTAAAAAATAACTCCCCCCGCCCACAATGCCCACACCCAAGAATCCATCTCTCGACTCTCTGTCTCTATGAATTTGGCTACTCTGGGCATCTCACGTAAATAGAGTAAAATGATATTTGTACTCTTGTGACTTGCTTATTCCACTTAGCATAATGTCCTCGAGGTTTGGCTATGTTGTAGCAGGTGTCAGAATGTCCTTCCTTTTAAAAGCTGAATAATATTCTGTTGTATGCATATTCCACATTTTATTTATCCACTCATTTGTCAATGGGTACTGTGGTTACTTTAATCTTTTGACACCTTTGTGAGCAATGCTGCTATGAACATGGGGGTGGCAACGTAGTGAGTTTTTATAACATTAAATGTGTTTAAAGATCTGTCCTTCCAATTTTTAACCTTGGTGTTAATCTGCTCTCTTCTTTATGAAACAGTGGTGATAGCAGACAGTTCCTTTTTCCTTACTTGGCACTTTTTAAAAATAATTTAACCCATCTGTGAAATACCAAAATCTGGAAAACAGAAAATCTCTTCAAATGTGGGTGAGCATCAGAATCACTTGAAAAGCTCTGGAAAGTACAATCCTTAGGAGCCTGCACTAAACTGGAACCAAGTCTACAGAAGTAAACTCAGACCATGGTATTATTTTAAAGCTCCCAAAGTTTTCTGATCTATGGCCAAGTTAAAGAATTACTTATGCCTTTCCAGAACAACATGTCAAGCAAGATGTATCAGTTTGATCAGTGGCTACACCTCTGCCACCACCAAAGCGATCATATGATGAGTTCCACCAAATTTCAAGCATGACCAGGACAAGGCTATTGTGAGCTAGGACTGACGTGGCATAAAGATGAAATTGGTTGTCCACAGTACAATTTTGTCTCCAAATCAAAGTTGACGTTTTTGTGGGTCCCACAGCTGCTTGCACCTGTTCTCTGGGGAAAGGAAAGAGTCAGTTTCCATGACTTCTCTTCCTTTCTTCTACCTTCTCATACTGGAACTTGGCCACTTCATGCTTCCAAAACTACATTTGGACCAAATTCTACAATAGCCAGCCTTTTTCATTTGGCCTTTTTTTGTTTTGGCAACTAAAGCCCAGGTTGAGAGGGTTTGTTTTTATTCACACACATTGATTTTCTTTTCACAAGTAAATAGTTATGGAGTCTACCATGTGTTCAAAGGATCAATAAATTACATAGAGGAGCATGCCAAAAATGATGAGGAAAGTTGAGTCCCACAAGAATCCTTTGGGTGCCATCCATGGAGTGAACTCATCTACATTTACTCTTTACCTTCACTGCCTCCCAGATAATCAAGCATCAGTTGATGGCATGTGATCAGTGAGGAAGCTCTAAGTTGATTAAGTACAGTGATATTTTGAGAAAAGCAGGACATACCTCATTATCTGCAAATCCATGAGTATAAGAGGGAGTGTGAGCCTGCATATTAGCATTTCCACATATGTCTCCCTATCCTTTCTCAACCTCTAGCAAGGCAGCTTGCCTTATTAATAACATGTTTGGGATTAACAGCTTTGCTATTGTGTTAGTGTCTCTGTCATTACCCAGGGAGGGAAACTGGCAAGTGCTAAGCCAGTTACTAACAGACTTAAAACAGTGCCCAGGATGGAATTCTCACATAGAAACCAACCTCAGAGCCAAAACGTCTCCAGCTAACAGCTAACAGTGAGGTGTGTGTGCCTTTAATAAAAACGGGCTTTATGATTAGGGTAGGGAAATTTTTAAACGTGCTAAAACTCTCATATCGCATTAAAAAGAAATGCCATTCAGATATTTACAAAGTAATGGAATCCCATTTCCATCTGCTCCGGCTTCCTTTCAACACCTCTCCCCTTAGCAGTGCCAAAAGGAGAAAAATTCTAGGCTTGCAGTGTGAATTGTAGGACAGCCAGCCTGGAGTGTTGGGTTGGGAGGGGCTAGACCTTGAAAGTGGCTAGAAGTATTAAAAGTGTCTGGCGGGGGCAGCAGACCTGTGGGCTCAAGGGATTATAAGGTTGACTTACAATGAGCTGGCTTTCTGCAACCGTGAACACTGGCCAAAATCTCTGGCCAGCACAGGGCCCTGTGGAGGAAGCCCAGGAGTGGAAGTTGGGCCAGCTCTTTTTCTACCTCAAGTCCTTTCTGATGGAGACAGTCCTTCTGGGGACAGTCCCATCCCTGGGTAACTTTCCCTTAAGTCACTTTAGATTGTGGGGATGCAAGAAGGAGACCAGGAGCTGGAGAGACACTCACCTGCTGTTCTGAGGGTACCCACAGATCTCCATTTTGGCTGTCACATGGCACTGCTTTGGGGCTGTAAACAACAGAATCAGCTGAACTCACCCCTTAGGGGTAACCAGCTCTGCATCACGGAGATGGAAACCTAGAGTCTGGAAGAAAAAAAGTTTCCTGAACCACTCTGACACTGAACTCAAGAATCAAGCAAAGGATTTGCCCTCCATTTCTAGTTAAAAGGTTCCAGTTTCAAATGGGTCTGACTTCAGCAAGGATTCTCAAAAACCTTCCCAACTGTCAATGGAATGAATACTGACTGAATGTCATGAGTTCTCATGGTGACATGAACCTCCCTGTCCCTCAGCTTCTACCACTTTCTCCATGGAGCCAAACATTCTTTGATTAATAGAATGAGGTTTTCATCCAGCACCCCCAAGTTCAACATCAAGAGGGAACCCCGAGACTGACCTCAAACACCCAGGCTGGTGAGCCTGTGGTGATGCTGTGGGATCAGAATGGGAGGAGGGCTGTACTGTGGGAAGGGAGAAAGGGAGAGAAAAGGCTTGGCAAGCAAACTTTATCTACTGCATAATTTTGCTGGAGGCAGGTCCTATTTTGATTTCTAGCTCTGGCGATGAAACTTTATGAACCAGAAATTTCAGCACAAGGTCTGACAGGATTTTCCCTGATTTGTGGGCTTTCTCATCTGGAAAGTCTTGCAAAGCAATAACAACACAACCCCACCAAGTGACATATTTAACAAGTCACTTCAGTGAAAAGAATAAAAATGTGAAATGGGGGCTGATGTACAAAGTCTAGGACATCCCACTGTGCTTTGGAACTCAGCAGGTGTGTCCTGGTGCATAGAACTTCAGGTTCTGTTCAGTTCACAGTCAGACTTGAAGGCAACTCCCCCCGTGGTTCACTGGCTGTCACTCTTTTAATTCTCCGCCATCTCTTTTCCGCCAGGAATTTCACTTGAGGAAGGGGAAGGTGGTCCTCTCTGCCGTGAGGTGGATGTGGTCCTCTCTGGTACGAGGTGGATGTGGCTCACATTCAGTACTGCCCCTTCCGCTGTCACCCCCGCGCTCTCCCAGAAGTACTGGGATCCTCTCCCTCAGCCCTAATTAGCCTGGTTGATGGGTCCCTTTCTGAGCTCTAGACAGTAATGCTTTTTTTAAAAAAGATTTTATTTATTATGTTTTTAGAGAGAGAGGAAGGGAGGGAGAAAGAGAGGGAGAGAAACATCCATGGGTGGTTGTCTCTCACATGGCCCCCACTAGGGACCTGGCCTGCAACCCAGGCTTGTGCCCTGACTGGGAATCAAACTAGCGACCCTTTGGTCACTAGTGGACCCTTTGAGCAGCAGTCCGTGCTCAATCCATTCAGCTACACAAGCCAGGTGACAGTAATGCTTTTCGCCTCTTCTTACTGCAGGCAACTGTGTGAGAAAATAGGCAGTGATGTCTGATTAGAGCTGTGAGAGAGACTTCAAGCGAACCTGGCTCCTGCAGGCAGAGATCCTGCAGTCAGGAGGAAGTCTGGGCCTTCCTGTGGTGGAGCCCCTGGAAGTGTCACACAGAACCTCAGCAGGAGTGAAAACTGCTAGTGAGGCTCACTTGGTCTACATACCTCATGACTCTGATTTATAGGACATGCCTCAGGGGAGGCGTCAGCCCTGAAAAGGGCCAGAAAGTAAATATTTTAGGTTTGTGGGCCAGTCTCTGTTGTAACAACTCAACTCTGCTTTTGTAGGGCCAAAAGTAGCTATAGTAGCATGTAAATGAACGGGCATGGTGATTTCCAATAAAACTTTATTTATAAAACACAGAGAGTGGAATGGATTTGGTCCATGAGCTAGTTTCCTGACCTCTCCTTTGTAGTTGTTGTCATATAATCTTTGGTAATTGCATCCTACAGGAGGGTATATGTGCTGTTATTGTTGCATTATACACGTGTTTACATTGAGTACTTGTCTATTGGGTGCCTTGGTATACCTTTTATTCCTCAAGAAATCTATAAATTAAAGTTCCTCCCTCCCTCTTCTCTTCTCTCTTCTTTCTCCTCCTCCTTCTTCCTTTCTCTCTCTCTCTCTCTCTCTCCTTCTCCCAGATTTTCCCCAAGGTGTGAAACCTGCTTCATAATTGTGTGTGTGTGTGTGTGTGTGTGTGTGTGTGTGTTTTCCTTTGTGTTTGACCAAGGTGACCCCTGTGCCCTGGAATACGCCCTCAGGTGGAAGCCAGCATGATTTAAAACTGGCGTTGGCAGCTTTAACACACAGCCACATTCGCAGACCACTCAGACCACAGTGTGGGAGGGCTTGTGAGGATGAAAAAGGGAAGCTGTTCACCAAACCCACTGGAGAGTGAGGCCATTGCTCTCATGCCCCACCAGGTCTTCCACGTTCCCCGGTTCTAGTGCCAGGGGAAAGAATTATGAGGGCGAAGGACTGAGAATTCCAGGCAGATCTGGGAACCCTCCAAGAAGCTGCTCGTTCTAAAGGCAAAAAATGGCTGTCTCACTTCACCATCCTCCAGGAGTAGATCTCCCTGTTCAACCCTTTGTCTCCCACCTAGAAAAAGAAAAGGTTTTGACTCCAAGAGGAATGGGTTAGAGAAGGCAGGGACTCCCTGAGAGCCTGCTCTGATGTCCAGGCCCTGTCAACAGTTTCAGGAAGGAATGCCTGTGAGCAGGCAGCCCCCTGGCAGGGGTGTCCGTGGAACATAACCATTAACACACTGGTCCACTATGGTCAGTGAATTGAATCACTTATGCTCAAAAGTTATTTGTCGTTTCTCTGAAATTCAAATTCAAATGGATGTCCTGTGTTTTTATTTGCTAAATCTGACATTACTCTGATATCTGCAAGAAGAATTGGGGGAGTTTACATTTATACGTGTAGAACAAAGATTCTGTTTCTTCCAGAGCCAGGGAGGTGCAAATACCAGAACCATTTCTGAAGGGTCTTCTTGGGGCCATCAACAGTCTTGCTATTGCTATTTTACCCTGCTTAGGTAGGCAATCAGAGCCAATGAAAAAATTGGAATCCCTCCTTCTTCTCGCTTCTGGTGATCATATCATTTGTTATCCAAACAGGTACACTTTTTAAAAGAGATGTTATGTATTTATTTTGAGAGAGAGGAAGGGAGGGAGAAAGGAGAGGGAAAGGAACATCCGTGTGTGGTTGCCTCTTGTGTGCCCCCCACTGGGAACTTGGCGTACAACCCAGGCATGTGCCCTGACCGGGGACTGAACTGGCGACCCTTTGCAAACAGGTACACTTCTTTGAGTAACAACTACACTTGGGTAAAATGTGAAAACGAGGACTGTTCCAAGTAATCCAGGCTGCATGTTCCCTCTGAGTAACCATCACATTCAATGTATGGTGATGCACTGTTTTTGAGTTATCAACTCCTTTAAGACAGGAATCTCTGTACCTGACTGGTGTGAGTCGGTTGGTTGGGTGTCATACCACAGAGCAATATAGGTCACTGGTTCAATTTCCAGTCAGGTCACATGCCCACGTGCCTGGGTTGTGGGCTGGTCACCTGTTGGGGCATATGCAAAAGGCAACAGATTGATGTTTCTTTCACACTCTGATGTTTCTCTTCTTCTCTTTTTCCCTCCCTTCCCCTCTCTCAAAATAAATACATAAAATCTTAAAATAAAAAGGAAAAAAGATAGTAATCTCTGGATCACTTTTTGTTGAATTGAACTGAAAAGTACTGAACTCCTTCCTCCTGCCCACCATGTTTTGTTCTGGGTTTGTGGGTAGTCTGTCATTTATCTGCTCAGGGGCAAATGGGTTATAAGCCCAAACTTCCTTTTTGCCCATAAGGAAGACTGCGAAGACAGTGTCCTGTACCCAGAAACCATTTTCTGAAACAAACAGACGCATCTGAGGAATCGAACATTTTAAAGCAGCACAGATCTCCACAAGAGCTGAATTACATCAGCTAACCAGTGGTTCTAAGGGCGGAAATACACCTTGGACACTAATAGGCTGGTGCATTGAGCCAAGCAGCTCGTCTTCTGAAGGGCCAAAAGAAGAACCCAGCCCAAGCCAGTCAATGAGTGATTATTTCTCTGATCCCCTTCCTCAGCCCTGGTTCCAGTCATGTGATTGTGTGAATCTGATTCTTACCTCCAAACTCTTCTGTTCCTGTAAACTTGATATATTTAAGGGCCCAGTCTCTACAAAAATCTACGAAATTCTTTCTGGTAGGGATCTTGAAATGAAAGCAGCAGGATTCAAGTCATCCCTGAGCTTTTGTTTTCACCAAACTCTGTCACCCTCTGCAGCAGGGACCCCTGCCACACTGTCGGGCTCACCAGCCTCTTACGCAAATAGCACCAGGGCCCTAATGAGATCCTGAAAGAGCATTGCCTGCTTCCAGTTGTACACACAGGGGCCCTTTCCGGTAGAGACAGCCGCATTTCCTCATGGCTCCCTAAAACCCAGAGGGCCTTGTCATCAGGTAGCCAATGGAGTGGGCAAATTCTCCTTTTTAAGGTTTGTTTATTAAGATAAACATTATAAAGTTCAGTTAGACCAAATTCTTGAACCCATTTCATCTCGGAGGAGTCAATTTTTGTAAGGAGGATAACGTTGCTAAGTTCTGAGGGGATAACCTGAGGGAGGCTAAAGGGAAATAGGCCATAATGCTGATAAAGGCAATAATTTAAAAGATATATTCTTAATTCCCAGATTTTTTCAGATGCCTTAGGCTTTAAATGTGTTAGAGTTTATGGTGGGAAATTGTGTGCTTTGAAGAAGACTGAATATTATAATAATTCCATCAATCTTTTTTCCTGTAGCATAATTCAACTTTTTAAAAAAGTTACCTCAGAAGGCACCAGTTATATGTCTCATTAAAGGTGGTATTAGCAGCTGTTCACGGCTGAAAGACAAGCCTTTTTTAGGCTAGCCAGAGTTCATTCTACTGAAAATGAGTCTATGCTCATTTCCTTGAAGGTTTTCATGGTGGTT
>PVKM010007654.1:0-40923 GCA_004027735.1 Carollia perspicillata | reverse complement strand
TTTTATACACATTCATGTACATATAATATGGACATAAAAGTTTTTCTGGGAGAATACATAAGAAACTACTAAAAGTAAAGGAGTGTAGCCAAAGGAAAAGGAAACTTTATATTTATTTTATAATCTTATGAACTATTATTGGTTTATTGGAAAATACCAACTTAAAAATTAAAACTAAAAATATATACAATTCATTACTTTTTCCCTAAATAATTTACCCAAATTCAACTTAAGAGCAAGAAAAAGAAGAAAACACATTTTTTAAAAAAAGGAAAAAAAGAGATAAAATCTAGTGAAAAGGGGGTATCAATAATACTCTTCGATTAACTTTAATAGATTTTTAGAAATTAAAACTAGATTCATCAACCTCCACCTTGGTTATTTAGTAAGATCCTTTCCCCTCCCCTCCATCCTTCTCATTTCACTTTGCACTAATGTGTCCCCACAGCGAAAACAACCTGCTCCATTTCCATTCAGTTATTCTACTTCTTCTACTTCTGTCGTCTGAAGGTGCATCTCCTACCCTCCCTCTCCTAGTCCGTTTCACGGAAACAGAAGGGTCCTTCTCTGTATATCGTAGTAACCCAAACCCATATACCTGACAAGAATCCACCAGCAGCAGGGACAGATGCCTTGTCATCTACTAATACAACATGCAGTGTCTGGTACCATGTTATACATGTAAGCAGTTGAGCCTTAATTTAAACGAACTCCATGGAAAATAGCACCTAGTACCTTACAACACTTGGTTAATTTGTATACTAAGTTGAGGCACTATATAATTATCACAATTATGTTTGTACAACAATTACTTTTTTTAAAATCCTCACCGAAGACACTTTTTCTTTGCTTTTAGAGAGGGAGGAAGGGAGAGATAGAAACATCAACTCGAGAGAGAAGCACCACTTAGTTGCCTCCCATAAGCACCCAGACCAGGGATTCCACACACCCAAACTAGGGATCATAGGCACCCAGAGTGGGGATCAAACCTGCAACCCAGGTATGTGCCTTGACAGGGAATCAAGCCCGCAACTCTCAGCTACAGGAAAACACTCCAACCGACTGAGCCATACCAGCCAGGACACGATAATTACAACGTTTAAGAAATTATACCCATTTTCAAATCTCCTCTGGACTTTCTCCTCTATCATGCCCTCCTCTCCTCTCTCACTGTCTCCACTCCAGTTCAGGCTCACCTTACCTTTGGTCCGCATTATTATTCCCTTCCCTTGCTTCTACTCTCTGTTCTCTTAAATTCCTCTTACATCAGCTATCAAATTATTAACCTGGAAGTTTAGTTCTAAGCATTTCCTTTCTTGGTTCTAAAGTCTTTCCTATCTCCCTAGCTCCTAAGTCTAAACCCCTTCACAGAGGCCCTCCACTGTCTGGCTCTGAAGCACTTTCCCAATAATTTTTCACTGTGGCTCTTCCCACTTTAGCCAAATCACACTAGCCTATTAATTTGAGGAAAAGCTGGAAGCAGAAATAGAAGGCAGCCTAGAAAACAAACACTTTGATAGCTTCCTCTCCTGCCTCAATATAGAGATAGTTGCACACCTTAAAGAAGCCACCTAGAACAGAGGTGGCAAACACAAGGCCCGAGGGCCGAATCCGGTCCTCCACCCTGTTTTATCCAGCCCCGCACCTTGTTTCTCCCTGGCGGCAGCACCAAGCCCCTTGCCCCTAGTTAAGGAGTAGTTACATTTATAGAGTTCTAAAATTACATTTGGCCCTTTGAAAGCAACCATGAAGCTGATGTGGCCCCCAGTGAAAATGAGTTTGACACCCCTGGCTAGAATGTGCTTGTTAGGTCATATCAAAAAGCCAATTCAGCAATACAGAGACCCTCCTACTCTAGGACATTAATCTTCCTGTCTCAATGTTGTAGGAGCTTGAGAGAAACAAGGACTGACAGTCACTCACCAAGAAAACAAAATTGGTCAGCTTTATTTAATAATCATCTGTACAGCTATTTTAAATGAAAGAATTTCAACATACCTTTTTCATAGTCAAACAACAGGTGAGGTCATGATATACCACAGGCACAAAATCTTTTGAAAGATGTACATCAAATTCTACAAAGGCTGCACCCTGAAATAAAGGAAACAAGCATTAGAAAACTGTCATCTGGCTCACAATACATTTAAAACTACAAGGACGAAAGAAATTTATTGTTCACTATAAAATCACAGACCTGTGTACAAAAACCATAAAACTTCTTTGTGATTCAATGCTACACTTCAAGCTTTATCCTAAAAAGCAATTTCTTCTCTTAAAACCATTATAAGTATTTTTCTTTTTTGCAGAGCAGAGCAATTTTTTCCTGCCAAAAAAGGGCACTGATCACTTGAACATGCCCTGGGGCCCTCTCTGCAGTACGGGACAGCCTTCACAGGTGTGTCACCTTTGCTACTGCTCTTAGCAGAAAGGGCGCTGAGCAGGAGCCTGGAGCACAGGGCTACCTCACACCCTGTTGCCCCTGCAGACCTTAGCTGGACAGCGTATCTTAAAGAGGAGGTGGGAAAAAGAACAAGCTGTGGTCTTTTAGCTCTGCTCCTTGATACATTTGAGCAGAACACCACAGCCTTTTGTAGCAAAACCTCTGTAACCAGATGAAAAGAGGAAACTACAACTGCTGTTGAAAAGACAGAGAAAGCAGAAATGGGCAACAAGAATGATGCACATGACAAATTTCCTGATAGAAGCCTAAGCAGAAGGAAGTAGGGCAAAAATTAGAGTTAAAGATATATTTTTTAAAGTCTGAATCATCTGATATATGAGTAATCCAAATAAAGGCCGAGAACATAACCTGACAAATTTGTGTTCACTGCAAGAAAGCCTGCTAGTATCTAAGGAAACAAGGTCTGAGTTTTCCGTGATGTTTTGTGGCCCAGAGAAGTACTGAGTAAGAATGGGTGGATACATTTCCAAACCTTGCCCAGCTAATGAGTAAACATGGATAACAGACTCAAAATGTAGAAGCCAAGTTCTCTGATGACTTCTAAAGCAGGAAATAAGCTTAGCTCCTTCTATTATATAAACAAGACGAAAACACAAACCATTTGTACTGAAAAAGACAAACCGCACCACCTCCAAATAGTTGTAATGATTAAACATACTGAATTATAACTTTCCAGTTTAAATGTTTAATTTGACGTAATCATTATCCTTTATGAAAATAACTTTACTAAGAGATAAAATCTGACCCCAAAATTCATGTGTGAGTTTAGGAAATAAGGCAATAATGGACCAAAACCTCTTCAGAGATATGTTTTTAACAATAAAACAAACCAATCATTAATAACATAAGATATTCTAAAATGAGATCCACATGAGTTACAAAGGAATTTATTAGAATACAAAATGAAAAGGTTATTGAAAACCTCTCTAAAAAGCAGAGACTCTGAAAGTTCTTTAACAGGGATCATCATGTGTTTACAGCTCATAAAACAATACTTAGATTAGCTAGCTGCAATGAATTAAAAATGGTTCCAAATAATAAACCACAGGCCAACATAATTTAACATCCTTTCAACAAAAGTCAAAACTATCCATTATTAATATTTATATACGTTAAAATAAGTAATTACAATAAAATGTATTATTATTTTATGTATCACTAAGAGGGTAAAAGTACCACTGCCAGTCAAACCATGATAAAAAGTAAGAAAGCTGTAAAACCCATCCCAATTTTAGAGATGTTAAAATATGAAAAAGGGCCCTGGCTGGTGTGGCTTAGTGGACTGAGTGCCAGGCAGCCTGTGAACCAGGCGGTCGCTGGTTTGCTTCTCCATCAGGGCATGTACCTGGGCTGTGGGCTGGATCCCCAGTGGTGGGGGGTGGGAAGTAGGGGGCAGCCTGATGTTTCTCTCCCTCTCTTTCTCCCTCCCTTCCCCTCTCTTTAAAAATGAATAAATAAATCTAAAAAAAAAAGAAAGAAAGAAAAAAGTATGTCTTAGAATAGATGTTTGCTCATTTATAAGTGATGAAGTTAAACATCTGATGATTCAAGTTTACTTATTAAACTATTTTTAAAAAGGCAAAGTTTAGAAAGGCACGCAGAGGACACTGTGTTAAAGTAGAAATAAAAGAATGAAACATTCCTTCACTTCCCCCCTAGTTTAACTCTGGAACATGAGACTTTTTAACCAGGTACAGGGAGGAATGGGAGGTGGGAGGGGAGTCTCAGGCTCTTAATTTAAAAAGTCAAGTTGCAGTTGCTGAAAAAAAACTAAAAGCTAGAAAAGACTCCAACCCTTTAGAACTGGATGAAAGAAGCTAAAAATGTAACATTAGCATTATTCCCAAAGTGAATATCTGAATGAGCACATTATTTGGTTGATGAAAACCAGTGTTTAATGGGAAATATTTTTCTTGCCCAACCACTCAAAATTTATTTCAAAAACATTAAAGGATGCTTCTAATTCCATTGTTTTTATCTCAACTGCACCATGAATCTAAATATAAATGTCTAGACACTTCAACTTCCCTTAGAAACATGTTCAGACCAAGCATAAATATTCATTCCCCTTTTTAACCTATTAATGCAGACTGGAGAAGACTCCCCAGACCGCCCATATTTCTGTAGTTTTCTACCTTTGGACCAACAGTCCAAAGTTATGAAAAGAGAGGTTCACTTACATGACTTGCAGCATTTCTTAAAGAAGCAATAGTATTTTCTTGAACTTTAGCAAGTCTGAAAGAGAAATGAATAGAAATGTAGTTATCATATACCACAGAGAAGATAAAGAAAACAAATGTAATAAAGAAGCCAGCTGCATTTCCCACCATGGAAACAGCACTTATTCTCCACTGTGAGCCTAATTTAGCCATTCCCAAAATAAGACTCACCATCACTTGGCTGGTGTGTGCATTTATTCCAAAATTGTAAGTATTTACAAGCTGAATATAGATACATCCTATGCTAATACAATCTCCCCAGGTGAGGTGACCGATAAAGGAAAAGAACGTCTGCAGTGGCAGGAAGCAATAGAGATACTGAAACTTGCTCCTTGTGAAGACTCCTCAGATGCCTTAATACTGGCAGACTGGAGGAAGAGGCTGACACTCCAATAGGGTGGAAGTATGGAGACTATACTGACAACACGTGAGGAAACTGAGACCCAGAGAGGGCAACATGCTAAAAGTCAGGACCACAATGCAGGCACACTTATGTCATCAGGCTGACTCTTTGGGCAGTAAGCTTGTCCTCCTGGCTTTCTAGTTTCTATTTTTTAAAAAAGACATTTAATGAAGTACAGTTGGCATACATTAGATTAGTTTCAGGTATACAAAACAATGACTCAACATTTACATACCTTATGATATGATCACCACAATTAGTCTAGTAACCATCTGTCAAAGTTATTACAATAGTATTGACTACATTCTCTGTGCTGTAAACTGCATCCCCACGGCTTATTTATTTTATAGCTGGAAGTCTGTACCTCTTATTCCCCTCCACCTTTTTCACCCATTCCTCCACTCTCCTCTTCTCTGGGGCCTGGCTTTCTAGTTTTAACGTCTCTCTTATCAATTCAGTAGAATATTAAAAACACTCAAAGAATCTTAGTCAGTTTCTAATTAATTTGAATTGGGAAACCCAATCACCAAATTAAATTTAAGCTGCAGGGTAATAATAAAAGAATCATTTGCCCTTTTGTCAGTCAAACCAATTTAACATTATCAAGTCTGAGCTACCAAATGCTAACACTGCTCAAACATTCAACCTACTGAGCAGTTGTTGTAGAATTCCCTGCACCTCGATGTCCAACATCCAGTGGTGTTCTTGGCTTCCAGTACTTGGAAAATGAAGATTTCATGTCACAACTGTATCCTGGTAATGGCTTAATAATTATGTAGTCAACTTTTGTAGGAAAAAAAAGGGGGGGGGACAAAAATAAAGACAATTAAAAAGGCCATGATGAGCTCAATTACATTTAAATACCACTCAAACTAGCTTTATCAATCTCTATCAAATAGGAAAAAAATCAAGTCAAAACTGATTCAAAGCTTCTAGAAAATTCAACAGATATATCCTTGTTGATATAGTTAATATTCTAAAACAAATCACTAATTTGATTTTTTAAATTCTCAAAAGCTCAATCTGAATCTAATAAAAATTTTAACTCTGCTTATTTGTAAAGGACCGCCCTGTTTCTCCAGGCTTACCTCTCACTCTGCCTATTGTTTTTCTGGAATTTCTGCTCATGATAGGAAGAGTCAGGATCCCAGCACTCTTCCCACTCTCGGCAATGGTGGATGATAAGAGGCAGGCTGTACCCACATGTCCAGGAAGAGCATCACCCTGAACTACATGTTCACTGAGATCTTCCTAAAAAAATGAAGTTTAGAAATAATCCAAATTCTTATACTTCAATATTTTCCATTTAAAGATCAAAACACTCTACAGAGGAAGATCAATAAGAAATACAATCAAATTTATATCCATGTGATTTAAAGAGCATTTTTTGGTAATAACTAATACTTTTTCATACATATTAAGACTTAAGACTTTATGTGTTATTTCATTAATCATAACTCTGACTTGCACTTCTGATCCTCTAATATGTATCAGGGGAATTTAAAGCCCTGAATGAAAGTTACTAGGTACTGTACATTCAGAGACTAAGATACACTTGTAGTGAGCTTTTTAATGTATATTATATTCTTTAAAAATGCACCCACATAGATGATATAGGGGGGATGGTGGCTCTCCAGGAAATCAAATACTTTGTCAAAAATGATACTTTATCAGCCTAGTTTATAAATAAAATAGTATTTCCAAAACTGCTAACCAAATGAAAGGGAAGTTAGCCGTTCAAGAGATTATTAAAAGGTAGGTCCTTAAAGAACAAGGAAACATTACAACCAAAAATTCCTATTTTTATAATAAAATTCCACAGATCTTATTACTTAGGTAAGATCTAATTACAGTTTTCTTAAAATGTTTTTGGTTTTTTGAAACTAAACAACTTTGAATTCTCTCTAATGCAAGGTAGCTAAAAAGCCACTCACAAAGGCTATGCCTAGCCCTGGCTGGTGTGGCTCAGTATATTGAGGGCCACCCTGCAAACCAAAGGGTCCCTGGTTCCATTCCCAGTCAGGGCACATGCCTGGGCTGTGGGCCAGGTCCACAGCCCTGGGGCTTCGGGGACATGTGTGAGAGTCAACCAATTGATATATCTCTCACACACTGACGTTCCTCTCCTCGTTCTCCTTCCCTTTCCCTCTGTCTAAAGGTAAATTAATAAAATCTTTATAAAAAAGGGGCTATGCCTAAAGGTATGATCAAATTAAACAATTTAAAGATATCGTTTTAATTATGTGCAACAAATGTAACTCAGTGGGTTTAAAACCATTCTGAATTCTGTCATTTTCAAGAAAAGTGTGGCTAGCTGCTACTGCTAGCCAAGGTATATTCCCTTCCTTCAGAGATTTAAACTTTAATCTTGTGGAAATGGGAATGGAAGTGCCCAAACACAAGAGTCTGAGGAAGTGGTACACGTAACTGCTGAGCACAACAGAGCAAGGACCTCAGGGGAGGGCTGAGGATTATCTGGGGGGAGCATCTGAGCAGCCAGTAGCTAGAGAACTTTAGTGTAAGTGTCACAAGTAGCTCTGTCAAGTTGGCAGCAGAGATTCTGAACAACCTGGCACAATGTTTATAGCATCTCTTTTTAATTACATATTTACAATGTCAAGTAAAGTTGCAAAAATGAGCCCACTGTTACAGTGAATTCTTATAATAAAATGCCTCAATAAACCAGACTTCAGTCATGAAGAAGACTCAATCATGCTAGTTACACCACGTTGCCTACCAAGAGTTACACGGCCTGCCCATCCCTCTATTATCCTTGGGGGTTCCTCTGGACATAATTCATCCATATTTAGAACAGACACAGACACCAAGATATCTAGTCTTGATTTGAAACTAATTCTGCTGAAGTTCTCTTAATAATATTCTTAATAGTACTTGAGTCTGTCAACTCTAAGTTTTTTAAGCCTCCTAAAATGTACAGAGGATTAAACATCTAAAATATACAAGTCATGGGTTTACACAAATTCGACTACAATAAAAATCAAAACACATGTAACAATAATCTTATGCCTGCATTCTTTCTCAATCCCCTCACATGAAAAAACTACTCACCTCAAAAAAATCAAATATTAATTCCAGGTTATCTGGTTCCATTGTCTGTATGCTATATTCAGTCCAACGATCAGGCTGTAAGCCATACCCACACTCTGGCTGTGAATGCTTGCACTTGAACTCATTGTCACTTATTAAGGATATCTCCAGGCTATTGGACATTTTGTGAAGGACAGTGGGAGACACCCTATCCTCATCATCTTCCTCCAGACCTTCTATTGTCAGCTTTACCCTAAATGAGAGGAAACAAATAATGAAATGCAAAGAAGTGGAAAAGAAGGAAAACTCATACAAATGTTACCTTGGTGCTAAAATTCAGAAGTTTTCCCTGAATATGCAAAATCTTCAAGAAATAAAAGTAATACAGGGTGGGTCAAAAGTGGTTTGGTTTACTGTTGTGAGTATACAAAACAGTTTATTCTATATTATTAACAGTTATTGCGTTATTACCCATAAAAATAACTGTCAGTCTACTTTTGCCCCACCCTGTGTGTTAAACAAAGATCACACATGCTACAGATTAAGGCATTAGGTATATTTTATAAAATACTGACATTTTAGATATACATAAAACAAATGCAAAATTGAACCAGATTCTGTTAGTGTGCACTAAGATAGACTTGGAGGTTATAAACTAAAAATTTCCCCTTCTTCTATCTTACCACAGTGAATTGAGATACTCTGTGAAAAGTATACGTATATATTTTCATGTTGTGTTGTTTTTTTAATCATTTTTATTAATATTTGAATACAGTTGTGTCCTTTTTCCCACCCCCATTTCCCTCCGCCCCACCCCACTTACCTTCCTACCCTCAATCCTAGCCCCCTTTGGCTTTGTCCATGGGTCCTTTATACACATTCTTTGACAACCCTTTCCCTTCTTTTCCCCATTATTTCCCTCCCCTCTCTCCTCTGGTTACTGTCAGTTTGTTCTTTATTTCAATATCTCTGGCTATATTTTACTCGCTTATTTGTTCACTTTGTTAATTAGGTTCCACTTATAGGTGAGATCATATGGTATCTGTCTTTCAAAAAGTATATTATTAAAGAAAAACGCTGAATTAAGTATATTTGAATATATGCATCTTTTTTACATGTTTGCATATATTTACATACATGTGCTTTTTAAAAATGAAACAAATGGGCCAAAACATACACCAAGAGTCTAAAACTCTTATAGGCTTCACAGCAATGAAAACAAAAGACCAATTACCCACGTCGCAGGGCCACAAAGGCTAGTCTATTCCTTATGAAAGGCGGTAACTTGCACAGAGCACATGTAATGCCAAAAAGTACTCAACTCTGGAATATGTCTTGCACCAGTTGAAATGTACTTAAACACTTCTAATACTATTTATGTAGGAAGCAACATTAGTGTATAGAGCAGCAATTTTCAACCTTTTTCATCTCATGGCACACATAAGCTAATTACTAAAATTCTGCAGCACACCAAAAAACATATTTACTGCCAATCTGACACACAAAAATAGATGTAATTTTAATTCCCTCTGCACAGGATGGTTATTGTTTTGTTGGCTGCTGTCATTTTTTTATTTGACAATTTAAGGGAAAACAGGTCAGTACCCCGAAATAGTCAGGTAATGTATGTATTAATAATTCTTGCAGCACAGCAGATGAAAAGCGCTGGTACAGAGTAACAGCTGAGCTACGAAACTTTTCATTTTAGATTTAAATGGGATCTGACTGATAATACAAATAATGGAATTGTATTAGTGGAGCCTCCTCTCTCTGCATGGCCTCCTGCCTCCAACCACTGCTGAGCCTTCTCTCTCAGCCACATAATTCTGAGGTCTCCCAGAGGGGACATCTATATAGATTATTTAATTAGTAGTACTGTTCTATAATCATACAATAAAATCAAAAGTAGCACTTGAATAAAATCAAAACTAGCACTTCAATAATCCACACAAAAATCATCATTTCTTCTCATAAACCAAGCTCTAAGGAATAGTTCTCGATAACTGATTCTGTTGGTGAACCTGAAGGAAGAAACATTCTCTACCAGGATATATAAAAAGAACACAAATGGACAGTATTTAATAGGCAAGAAAGGCATAGAAGATAAAAGGGCTATTCTGCAAAAACCAATGTGAATCTACAAAAAAAGAGAAAAAAATCATGTTTAAAAGGACCTATGAAAGAATTTGTTAAAGGTTTTCTTCAAATAGCTACATAAATGTTACAGTCTATCATTGCTTTCCACTTACTGGAATCAATTGAAAAAGCAACTTGTGTTTAAAATTTGATGATGGTAAGATAAAACAGCATGTCTAGTTTATTTAAAATGCATAAGTTGCCCTGTCTGGGTGGCTCGCTGGTTCGAGTGTCGTCCCCATACACCAAGGCTGCAGGTTTGATCCCTGGTCAGGGCACATACAAGAAACAACCAATGAATGCATATATAAGTAGAATAACAAACTGATGTCTGTCTGTCTGTCTGTCTCTCTCTCTAAAATCAATAAATAAAAACAAAACAAAATAAAATGTGTAAGCTGTTGCTCAATTTTTAAAGTCCTTATATCCTTTCAGGTAAGTTTATTTCTTACCCCATGAAAGTTTGGTCTGTCACTAAAGCAAATTTGGGGGTGGGGGGAGATGGTCAGAACAAACACCAGTTTTCAGCCATGCATGATTACTTCAATAACAACCTGTTACTCATTTGTAGAGTCAATGAAGTATGATTATACAAAAATATTCCAAATTTTAAGCCTAAGTGACATCGTAATATTATATACACTAGCACTCAAAATAATTTCTATAAATAAGAACAGTACAGGACTCAGCATACATTTGCAAACCAATCAGAACCCCAATCATTAATATCTATTAATTTCTTAATTACGGTCAAGGAAAATAATCCTAATAAGCCCAACCAACCAAGGCTTTATCTTCTACTGCTAGTTTAATTCAAGGTCTTATGCTAATGAGACAGTTTATAGCTGTCACACAATTTATTTGCTTCTTTTAACATGTAGATAGAATATTCAATTATGTGACTAACTGGTTAGAGAATCTTTGCAGTCAAATGGATCCTGCAGATCAACCATTTGGTCCAACAGCCTCGGTTTTTCTGAAGCAAAGCAGAGGCCTAGAAATGCACAGAGACAAGGTACACCCAAAACCCTTTACTCACTCTCAAAGCAGCCAATGCAAATAACTACGAAGGGTTACATACCCTTTCCCTTATATATTTTATGATTGGCTTAAGTATTATAATATTTAAGTAGTTATGGTAAGACATTTAAGGATTTTCAAACTGCAGTATTGTTATGAATTATATACAAATGACAGAGTTGCCTGGTTACTGAGAAGCCAGTTCACTCAAAGGTATATATAATGACATTACAGGAAAATCAAGTTACTATTTATTTAGCTATTCACACAAAGCTTGACATCTATTTCTTAAAATTAACATAGGATTACAAAGAAACTAATATGAAACTGCTATGATAAGGGCTATCTTTCTTCATGGAAAGGTTTTCATTTTCTAGCTCCAGCAAAGTTTAGGACACTAAAGGATATTTCCAACAATCATTTTTCTGTTTATGCCATTCTGCCCTTGTTTAGCACAAAATCATTTCCTTATATCAATCTTAAACTAGAGATTGATTGCTACACTAAGAAATTATTAATGGAATACATTATACAGATGCACAAACTTGGGAATCATTTACATAAAAAACAAATCACACTAGCTTCAAGTTTAGAGTACATGTAAGTACATGTAACTGCAGCAATCTGAGGCAGGGCAGCAGGTCACTATCACCAGACCCTACAGTTATTAGAAAATGAGACATTATAAACTCCGTTCTTTTCTCAGTTTATACACTTTAAGGCAACACCAGAAACCCATAGCATTAGTGAAAATAAATGGCCTAAGTAACAAACACACATGGTCCTACCTAAATCTAGATTTTTTAAATTTCTTCTTGGTTATTGAGACAGGAGGCTTTTCAGAATAATGCAAACGTAATCTTATTTCAGTCTGACATGTCAGCCATCCCGAATCCAAAGTCTCAACACCATCTGGTAAGTAATAGAAAGAACAATAATTATTATACATATTTTTTAAATAATCCAGTAAGTACAATACATGCTAACAATTCTAGTTCATGTTCAGATTTTAATACACTAAAGTTATGTCACTGGTATATATATGTTACTATGTATAGATTATACCCCTTGGAGGGGCCAATCTATATGCTGTCTTAAATTTGTCATTGAAAAAGAACTTTTATATGATAAAAGGGGAAAAAAGTGAAATGAATGTTAACAGTAGCTATAGTTGAACTACTTAATAAAAATATTCTTACAATCCATTCTAAATCCATTACCGAAGTAATACAAATCTATTTCAGAAAGAATACATGCTCCAAGATGGCTTGTAACCTATAGTTGTTCCATTAGATTACTACTAAGCTTTAAAAGCTTCCCAGATCTGAGATATATATCCATGAGATATTTATTCAGCTGAAACTAGTTATACCAATAGTGCTGGGGACTGAGATATGAGAGGATAAGGCTAAAACTGTGAGTCAATCCTGTACTCTCACATTTATATATTGTACCATAAATTGCACAACTATGATAACATGGTATTAGCCCTGTTTAATCAGAGTTTCCTACTAAAATAGGTAACACGTTTTTCATAATACTGAATACTGGCAAATGAGTTGCTAACTGTTTTTGGACCTAAGTTTTTCAAGAGAACTTAAAAAAAAAAGTCAAGTAACATTTTCCCTTAAATATAACTTTAAGATGTTTAATAATAACTAGCAAATTTTAAAAATACAGAGAAGCCACTATCATCTCTTAAACTGTTTTCAGAAATATAAGAAGTTGGAGATATGGCTTTCCCTCCTAAAAGCTAACTAAAGCTGAATTTAGAGCAACAATAAAATTTCCATGCATTTTAATAGAGATAGCTAGGTAGAGGTGGGCAAAGAGGTGGGAAATGGGGACAGAAAGAGACTTTGCTTGGGGCTAGGGGCAAACTATACAGTGTGCAGATGATGTTTTATTCAGTTGTACACTTGAAACCTGCATAGTTTTGTGAACCAATGTCATCCCAATAAATTCAATTAATTAAACAAAAATAAGACAGACATATAATGTTGTGCATTACAGTTGAAGAAATGAGAAAACTATTCCTTCATAAAGTTCTCCAAAACATGTAGCACGAATATCATCTTTTGCAAATAAAAAGGACAAGACTATAAAATACTAAGCATTGAAGCTACTTAGTATCTTAGATTACCTTACGATGTAATATAAACAATCCCAAATAAAACCCAAATTCCTATCCAAACATTGCCAAAGCATGTACATTTCTAAAAATATGCGTGCCTAGTAAAACCATAACCAAAACATTCAGATCTGTTCCTTCCTGTTCTGAACAGGAAAGCAAACTGGTTATCAGCAATCTATCTCTGGTTCAGTCGGCACAAGCAGACAGTCTGCCCACCCCTTTACTCCTATAGTAAAGTATTTAAAATGAAAATGCAGTTTAGCATAATGCCAATAATGCTGATACATTGTGAGAATTCAAGTCACTGAAAACCTGAATTCTCAAGATACAGTGTTTACTGAAGCAGAAGTATACAAATGAGTAACATTTTCAACAGTATTCAGAGGTAAAAGTATTTTCTAATATACTGTAAATTAAATGTTAAAGACCAAGCCAGAATTACTAGAAGATTCTGCTTAATCTGGATTTTACTGTAAATGCACACAAACATACAAAACACATAAATTTAGCTTAAGAATGTTTCATGCCTTAAATGTTTAGAACTGTTCATATCGTTTTCAAACATAATAGCATTAAAAAGTGATGGTATTAACATTAACTCAAATACCTGAAATCACCAATCAAATAGTTTAGTTTAGCTTCTATTTTCAATATCCAACTCATATTCCCCTATGCTATTTGCTTCTAATGAATGTTGCATAACATCTCAACCATATCAGTAAAAAATTTGAAAACTCAGTCTCACTTACTGTGGATTCCAAATTGTCCATCATCAATAATAATTTCATTTTCTAGAATTGAAGGAAAATAGAAAAGCTAGTTAAAATTCACGATGTATATAGAATGAACAATTGAGAAATTACCTACCTTAAGCATTTTTTAAAATATAAAATTTAAAAGCAGCCCAAAGTGAATAAGCATATTTATTGTAGCCCTCAATATAGAATTCCCTTTGAAGAAGGCTATCAAACAGTAACAGTTCTTACATACTTGGTGATTATTCACAATGTTACAAGGAAGAGAAAGAAAACTCCTTAGACAAGTGCTCTAGAGGCACTGGAACAAACCTCCACACCCACCAGTGTGTGAGACTGACAGATTGCTGGACAAAATATCTCCTGGTTCATTTTTTAAACCAAAGGTCTTGGCACAATTAAAATGCTTATTCTTATGTAATGCATATTATGAACTTATCTAAAATGTAATTCTCCTCATCTATCCTGTACAGACAGCTAAAAGCTTTACAAATAGCGTAAACTTACCTGTATACTCAGAGCTGTGAGGAACTACCAAAACAGTAAGTTCTAGCACATATATACCCTCCTAAACAGAAAGTTCAATGGAATGAAATAGCCATCAAGCCCCACCCCCTGACTAACATACTAATTCCCCTCTCTTTCCTCTCCTAGTTTACTTTAAATGTCTGAAATATTTGTCAAAATAAGTGTGATAGTTCCTAATGAAGATTCTCTGATAGATTTCACACAGCTCATAAGTTCAGAAATTATATTTTACCAAAAGTATAAATATCTATTTAAAACACCAGGAAGAAAATCATCCCACTTCTCACAATAATAAATATATTTAACTGCAAGATGCTTCAAAATGCAAATTATTTTTAAATATTCAGTATCTAATAATTTTCAACCTCAATATAGAACTATAATAATTCTAAAGCACACTATCAGAAAATTTCTAAATACAGTATAAAAAGGATTAAAACATAGAAAAAGAAAATCCAATATAAAGGATGGAATGAGATATCTGTTTAAACAAGATGTTTCTACTACAGGATAAAGAGCACCTCCCACTGCTTTCTAAGCTGGTAACTAGAAAGCCATTTATTATCTTTACATTCTAATTTTTCCTAGAAACTGAAAGATATGTTTCTCAGTATTGAGTCAATTTACAGATGAATCCAAGTGAGTAATTTCATGCATGTGAAATAAACTTCAAATTTTAATCTTAGTATGAAAAAGGAATTTTAAAAATACTTGTATGGAGAGAAATGCCAGTTTTAGGCATAATAAAACTGAATAATGTTCAAAAAGAAAAAGAAACTGCCCTGGCTGGTGGGGCTCTGCCAGGTCCCCAGCTGGGGACGTGTGAGAGGCAACTGATCAATGTATCTCTCACACACTGATGTTTCTCTCCCTCTCCTCCCTCCCTTCCCCTCTCTCTAAAAGTAAATAAAATCTATATCTAAAAAAAAGGCTGTGGGAAATTCAGCCATTAAAAAATAAACTATCTGAATATCAATTTTAACACAGCCAGCAAGGTATTTGAGTTATGAGGAAAACATGTCTGCTACAACCAAGAAATTTGAATTTTCATACACGTTTATTCAAGTATTTACCGGTTTTAAAAAACACACCGAATGAGTAGAATAACTTGTTCTACTCTTACTAAAGTTAAAGATTTAAGAATCTTTGTTTTTGGCCTGGCTAGGTAGCTCAGTTGGTTAAAGCATCATCCTGACACACCAAGATTGTGTGTTCAGTCCCTGGTCAGAGCACATAAAAAAATCAACCTATGAGTGCATAAATAAGTGGAAAAAATTCATGTTTCTTTCTCTCTCTCCCCACTTTCCTCTCCCTCTAAAATCCATGAATAAAAAAATTTTAAGTAATTTTTTGTAAAAAGTGAATCTTTGTTTTGAATTAATTCTTTCCTCAGAAGTTCTCTGAGCAAGTAATCAAATAAAGCCATGGATGCTCAGCAAAGACGGTTATTTATAAACTTTGTTAACTGTCCCAATGAAAATAAATATTGTACAATAAATTAACCTAACCCAAGAAAATAAAAATAACTAGGCAAGCATTTCTAATAAAGTTTATAAAAAAAGCAATTAAGAACTACTTAAGTTTTGAAAGTAAGATTCATGATATGCTAAGTGAAAATTGTCCTTAAACTTAGAATAAAAACTTATTAAATCCCACTAAGCCATTGTGCAGCATATTAGTAACTTTATGCATATGCCTCAAACAGATGCAGTTAATGCCCATACCTAAAGGGGTTATTGATCGTGGTTGTAGATGAGTCTCCCACTTGTGAACTATGACTTGACATGGACCACCGATAGTCTGCAATTTAAAAGTTAAATGTCTGCAATAATTTCTTATATCTTATTTTCTACCCATGACTCCATGAGATGTTTGTGGCCTAAGTTTATACTAAATATGAAACCAAGTGATTAATTATCAATATAATATGCCCCCAATCAGGAAAGTACCAGGTCACAAAACTTGATGAGTGCTGGAAAAAAATGAGGATGAGACAGTAAACAAAGAAAAATGAGAAGAACTGGCACATAAAACCATTTTAAACCCATTCTTAAATCTGCCTGTGATACTCAATTTTTTTCAATGAAATTTTAATCTTTAACTGATTATTCTGTCCTAAATTAAAGTTAACTGGAAATACAGTTTATGTTTGGTAAGTCAGCAGTCAATGGGGTGTAACTGGATAAAGTATCTCAACTTAAGTAACTCTCAAAGTGTTTGGAAAAAGCCTAAACTCTATATCATAGGGATAGTAGGAACAAGTACTTCAAATATGAGGTACTCAAGAAACTTGAGGGCATAATAAAGTTCATTACTATATACATTTAAAAATAGTAAGTAGATAACAGGAAGAACATCAGATTTCTCTTATCACAGTAACCAGTGTTTCTAAAGGGCACAGGAAACCCTAAAAAAAAAGACACATGCATGGGTAAATCTGCAGAACAAATCTGACCGAAGGGGGACTAGCGGCCAGTTTTACTCTTTATGCCTTCGAGTTTATAAATTCATATAGTGTGATAACTCCTAATATTGTCCCGTTATCAAGCTCTCTTACGGAAAGAGAAAAGAAAGCTTTATACAGTGTCGATAACATCTACACCAATTTAAAAACAAGAATAAAACTACCAACAGATTCTAGGCATATACTATACCTAAGAGACTGTGTATTAAATGCTTCCTAATTTTCCTTTAATTATTTTTAAAAATGACTAAACTTGTATGCCCAAATAAAACACTTCAATACATATTTTAAAAGCAAATTTTCAACTGTAACCTTTACAAGTTACTTCAATTTTTTTATCTTTACATGCCTTCTGAATAATGTAGTAAAACAGGGAAGCAAAAAGAAAAAACAAAGTCACCCATTATCACACCACTCGGGATTAATCACTATCAACATTTTCACACATAATCCTTAAGCCCTTTTCTAGGTGTATACTAAATATACTCTTAAAAAAAGCCTGAAACATATAAGCTTCTCCCTAAGAATATTTTACATCTTTAGATGACATTAAATATTCTCCTAGAACATGTTGTAGGATTTTGATATCGATAATATTTAATAATGTGTCAAATGATAATAAGTAGGTAACAAATTAGGCACATTATTAGGTTATTAAACATGAAATAATTCTACCACTTAAAATAACCAAAAGCTAAAATCTTTTCTTAAACTTGTGAAGTTTCAAAATTTGAAAACTTAAAATAGCAGTATGTGCTCATTCAAATCACTTATCCTGGTATAATACAGGAAATGCTCCTTTTCTCTAGACAAATACGTCCTTGTTAAAAAGGTTTACTTATGAATTGGTAGACTAGGTAGACATTTTAAAAAATGTAAATGTGAAACTGTTCATATTTAAATACAGTGAATTTAATTTTCATTACAACTAAAAGAAAGAGTTGCATATAATCCTACTTTGCCTAGATGTTTTTTTACTACAACTTTTTCTTGTCAGTTTTCAGAATTTGCTTTTTTTAAACACCAAACTTTCCAATCCTCAAGAGATACAAATGTATACACTAAAAATAGAATGATATTCCTTAGCAATAATAAGCAGCCAGAAAAAAACTAAACTACTCCCTTCCTCCCATGTTCCCCACATGCCCTACCAAAAAATAAATAAATAAATACAATCCCCTTCACTACAAAGATGGTATGAATTTATATTCTTCTGGAAGTTACTAATCAAAGGTGATTTGAAAGGGTGCCATGAATATAATGTTAACTATCAGCAAGGATAAAAAGTGAATAGAGGAAGAAAGAGAATTTGCTTTGTTTTTGTTTTAATTTAGATGTCAGGGGAACTTTACAATGTGTTCACTATAGTATCTATAGTTAATCGTGTTAAGAATAGCCCTGTGGATTAAATATTTGATAGGGAATATATTTTAGTAGTAATTTCAATTAACTCTACCTTCGTATGTTTTAGTTGCAAAGCCACTAGTCACAGCATAAAACGATTTGGGCTTGAACAGAATGGCTATGTGAGGAGCAGTCCAAAGAGCTGACTGAACAGATGACTTAAAACTATGTCTACTAACTAGCATTCACACTACAAACCCACGTTGTTTGGTACACAAAATGTTATAATATTGGGGGGGGGGTACCAAGTTTTAAAATACAGTGAATTTCCTAAATTGTTATGACTACTTTATTAAACTTTAGAAGGTAATTTTACATTTGAGCTTCCTGAAGTTCTTTTAAAAAAATGTTAAGGCCCGAGCAGTGATATATTAAAAACCTCAGTAATGACTCCAAAACATGAAATCTTTTTTAAAGCTCTATCCCATGAAAAACAATCTTCAAGATCTTAGAAAAACAGAACAGTTTCATCCTGTAAAAGGCTGCCACAATTTTAAGCATTTTGGAGTGAGGTGGAAAGTGACCTTGGGGGTGGGAGGCGGTGCAGCAAGACAGTATCAGTCCAAGCCAATATTCCATTTGCAGTACTAGTAGAATCACAGTATTTCACAAATTAGCATATTTTAAATCAGAGGATTGCTGGAATGTTTTCAAACATGCATGCTAACAAAAATGAAAACACATCTATGTTTCCACACACAACAAGAAATCTTAATGATTGCTTTCTTCAACAGTATGGACAATCAGTCAGCTATATCAAACTCTGAGAGAAATAAACAAGATTATTATCCAACATTAAATTGGAGTTCTTGTTTCACTTTAACAAACCACCAAGCAAATACTCATGTAATATCACTGCTTTTAATATCATGAAAAACATAAATGAGAACTTTTGGAATTTTACTGACTGTTTTCCACAATTTTGGAAAAAACATGTATGGAAAAGTTCTCTGAGGAAACTTTATCTATATTGTCAGAGGCCAGACCATAGTTGTTTATAAAAATTACTATTTTTAATAAGACCATTAAGAAAAATGGTTGCCTAGGAATAAGCCAGGTAAAGAAAGCTAGGTAGACCAGTATCTATGAGGTGGTTCAGATTGGAAGTTAACAGCTGAGGGTATTTAGCATTCAGATTTTTATTATATTAAGAAACCATTCTATAAAATAACACCCTGGGCTATTCTAAAAATAAACCATCATCTATCTGTCTATCACAGATGACTGATTCTTTTGTTAAAAGATTTAAATAAAAATGAAGGGAGATTAAAAATGAAGTAAAACAGTTTGTAATGAATCTAATTATGGGTGAATGTTAACACCTATAAAAATTAGAAACAGATATGTTACTGAAAAATAAAGATCTATTTATACTGAGATGAAGGAAATATTTCAAAGACAATATAATTAAAAATTGGCTAACATTTCTGTAAAGGCAATTACCCTAATGCTAGCCATAAGAGGAGTGGACATGGATTTAAAAAATGTTTAAATTGCATGTTAAATCAAAAATTACTTTAGTGAAGATGTGAAATCAATGGACTATCTGCAGGCTCACTGCAATGTTTTCATTCCAGGAATATCTACTGCCTTTGTTTCCTATGGTTGTATGTTAACATTTTGATTTGTCGCCTATAAAAAATTATCTTAAATTCAACAAATTAACACCTTATTCTAATTCTAAAAAGTATAAGAGAACATGTAGCTATGAAAAATTAAGAGAAAAAGGATTGCAAGATTCAACTTCTAAAGTAAAAGGAATATGCCAGAAGGAGCAAAATATAAAACAGTATATGAATAGTAAAATTTACATTATTTATAATAAAATTCTAGTAATGGAAGGGACCTAAGAAATTTATAGTTCAACCCTTCATTCCAAAGATGAGGAAGCTGAAGTTTGAAGGTAAAGTGACAAGATCACAAGATTTTCAGCTTAGGTTCTACAACTGTTTGGGTAGACTACCTCCAAGATCTTAACCAAGTAAAATTAATTTTATTACCCATTTCAGCTCTTCGATGCTTTCATAATTACTTTGCTTTCCTATTATTCTTTATATTCATAAAATATATATTCTAATAATTTACAAAAGTTCAAAATTTAAGATTCCTTGTACATTTGTTCTATCATTTGACAATATAAAATTGAGACAAAGTTTCGTAAGTATTTCTATTAAAAATTAACTTTCATTTAAAAAGCGCCACCAACTTTAAAAAAAAGGGTCACTTTAAGCTGGCATGTGGGGGAAAAAGGCCTCTAGCCATATGCATGGGATTTTATGTAGCTATTTACTCTATTCCATGAAAAACATACTTACCATGGCAGCCCCTGCATCACACGGTACATGTGTACACGATACAGAGCACCTACTTAAAGAAACACACTCACCAACACATACTGTAAACTTTTGCAAGTATTACAAGGGGAAAAACTTGTTTCTTACTGTAAGTAGACTTGTTGCCAATTTTTTAAAAAAGGCATTTTAGACTGATTTGCTGCTTTTGGTTACATTTTCAATGAAGTGGGGACATACTGTGGGTTGGCTTAATTTAACCTGTGTTGACAATAGTCTTACTTTAAAAAAATATTCCCAAAGGACTCATTATGATTTTTCTTGTTCAAATACCCCTTTAAGTAAAATTTACTTGATTTCACATTACAAATTTCACATACCAGGACCCACAAATAAGCTATCAATGTATCTATGCACAACTGTTCAATTTATACTGAAGAACAATGCCATGATGCATAACCCCTACACTCAATACATGATCTTTTCCTAAGTCATAAAGTGAGACTATTGTCAAGATAAGCCAACATAGTGATCAACCATAATGTAATTTAATTACTGAGTATTTACAACATATTCTTGGAATAAGAAACGTAATAGGTGCAAAAGACAGCTGAAGTGGGTTTGTCAGTTTTTTTTCTTTTCTATAATGGTGGCTAAAAGAATGAGCTAACAGTGGCTGCTTGCATTTTTCACATTTAACAAGTATTCAATGACCACAAAGTGAAATAAAATCTTTTAAGAGTTCTAATCTATGTTTTGTTCCTAGACCACTGCCTAAACCCTTGTTCACATGCAGCCCAAATGTGCTCAAAGGTAAAACTCTGAAGGAAAAGAATCCTTTCAGCAAGTATCTTCAAAATAAGAGGGAAAGAATCAACTTTTTTTTCTAAATATGAAAACAATCCCAAAATAATAAACCATTGTGAGCAAACAGATTTAGATTTAATAGCTACTCCAAAGGCCTTCAGGAAAGATCCTGGTCTATCAACACCATTGTTGAAAAAAATTCCAAGAGAAATGACATCAGTTTTGATAGAAGTTACAATGCAGCCATTAAGAGACAGCTGCCGTGAGATAATTTTTAAAAGTAATTACTCACTTAAAGGTGGCTATATATGCCTCTAAATGTATTTATACCAAACAAGGATAAAAAAAAACAGAAAGAAAAACCCTTGCAATTGGTTACTAATTAGTTTACAAAAGTTACAGAAAATGCATACCTACCCATCAAAAACATTTACTTATCATTAAAACCTATTTCACGATGAGAATATTGCAACATACTTACAATTAGTCTTTTAAAAATTCCATTACACACATCGTCTGCATCTGAAGTGGTTACTTCCTTGCTTTTTTTGGTACTAAAATGTTATTAATCTAGAGTTCTGTTTTCCTTATTTGGTCAAAACAAATTCATTTTACTTTTAATGTTTCAAAATATAAATCAGTCGCTTTTGAAAGAAGTCTGCTAAAGAAACTGGAAACTAGATAAAGAAAACATACCTTTGGTTCTAAAAAGCACCCTTTGAAGTAGCGATACTGAACTGATACTCCTCTACTGAGATCAATGGTTGCTTTCCATAACATGCTGTGTGGAAAAAAAAAATTAAAGCAGCAGCATCAATATCAAAGTAAAATGCATAAATACTATAATTCACGAAACCACTCAAGTAAGGTCTGTGACCCATACCACTTACGTATTCCTACACAAAATTTTATTTTAGGCTTAATCTGTACCAGGTGCTGAGAACACATTGATGAATGAGGAACAGAGAGCCCCATCTTCATGGATTGCTTTCTTGTGTGGGTAGACAAACAAATAACCAAGCAACATACATAACGAGGGCTATTTGACCTTTCTGATGTGACAGGAAGTTTTGGAGGAGGTTTTTGAATAGGAGGCCTCAGTGAGGAAGAACTGTCTGAGCTGAGACCTAAATGATGGGAAGGAACAAGACATACAACAGCTGGAAGTATTCCAAACAGAAAAAGCAAGCAGAGCGGAAATGGAAGCCAGAGATGTTACATGGCTGCTAAGAGGCTTTGGGACCAAAGCTGGCTAGTTATACCCATGTGCCCAGCAGGCCCTTGTTCTAACTATCCTGTACACCCTGTGTCTACTCCCCTAGCTAAGCAATCAGTATCTGTATCTCTTTCCTGTTTCAACCCAATATATCTCCTTCTGAATTATGCTATTCCAAGACTTTAACTCAACAGTGAAAAAATTCACTACAATTCATGATTAGAACTGATTTTTAGCTTCAAATCACAGACCAGTGGTACCCAAAGCATGGTCCCAGGACCATCAGTATAACCTGGGAGCCTGGTAGAAATGCAAATTCTCAGGCCACACCTGGGCCTATTTAATTAGAAACCAGGGTGGGGCCCAAAAACCTGTAATTTTAACAAGTGACTCCATCACAAAGACTTAAGTTTGAGAATCTCTGTCACAGACCATTACCCAAACATTAATTCCACATGAACAGTTCAGCGAATACACGACAGCTCCAAATGTTCTTCCATGACACAGGTGGCTAGCACTGCTCCCCACCTGGATCTGCCAAGACAGGCTTCAAGGCATTATCCTCACTCTGACTCAACTGTGGTTCCTAAGAAATATCCACAAGCAGCTGTCATCCATGGTCCTACCTTCAGCAACCAGATTCACCTGGTGGTAACAAAATACATATATCCTGACTCCACCCCAGGAGACTCTTAATTTCATAGGTCTGGGGTGGAGCCTGGCCACATGGAGTTTGATAAAACTTCCTAAGCACTGGATGTAAATGATTGGTTGTGAATCACTGCTGTAACACAAGGAGAGCAAATGCTTTGGCCTATGTGCCCCTACCACTTTTCCTTCAGAGGCCTCAGAATTGTTTTTAACACAGGAGTCCAGGCAAACTCTACCAAGTGTAAAGTGAAATTTATTTCCTATCTCTGCTACAGTACACTGAAATGCCCAAGAAACTCATTTCTAAAACACAAAGCTAGTGTCCAAAGGCAAACAATGCTTGCCTTTTGTATCATCTACTTCCTTTCTGCCTGTGCATTGTTTATCTACCATATATTAATCCATTATATTTCAGTGTACATCAGCAATGTGAAAGTGGGTGGTCCCATTAAGTTAAGTAGTTCATGTTACTGCATTCTGTCCACATCACTTTGACAAGGCTGGATGACAGGTGACAGGGTAGCTCAAAAGTTCAGAGCAGAAGGGTGTTTTAGGAACAAATTCAGAAAGATAAAAGATTTCACTTCATAGGAGTGGCTAATCCAAAAATGAAGGGAAAAATAGCCACTTATAAGGAATAAACACCTCATTCTTCTGTGATTCTAGTATCATTTATTAATAGAACTTTACTTGTGGCTGAGAAAATGTGCTACATTAACAACAAAGAGCAAAAAGGGTGTTCTACATATATTTTTGTTTTCTTTTCCTTAGCTTATTTCCTCGTTATTTTCTTTGCTTTGCCATTAGTGCTTCTCAAACTATCTGCTGCAAAGGTCCGTTTTTCTTTTTTTGTTTGTTTTACCCAACCAGTCCTGCAAACAATATGTCTGGTCTCCATACTCGGTTCAACAGGATGAGTCCATGGTGACATGCAAGGATGCCCTAGCATGTCAAGCTGCTATAAACATTTCTAAATTCCCGCTCTCGATGTCTATGTTTCTCATATTACGCACTAATTAAAAAAAAAAAAAAAGTCTTGTACAGCATGGTTCACAGTCCACATTTTTAGTAGCACTGCTCCACAGGAAAACAGAATTAGAGCTTCATAATCATGAAATTTAGTATTTCTCCCAAGGGGTACTGCATGCATCTGTATACTATTTCGGATCTCCTCATCACTTCTCACCCTGCCCCCAAACCTAGATCCTGACAACCCATAACACTCTCAAGTATCCCCAAGCGGAGAAGCACCCTGTTTGCTGACATTCACTGATTCTATCTTAACCTCATTACTGTGCAGACCAGGTAGCCAAGGCTTAGAGATACTGGATCTGCCCAAGATCACAGGTAAATGCAGAACTGAAACCAGCACCCAGATCCACCTTCCCCCAGCCCAATGCACCAATACACCCATGCTGACTTTAATGGGGCATTTAATCTCCATAGTGAATTCATTTCATTACATTAGCTAAGATATCTAAATAAGCATGCGTTCCACTCTCGGCTTTTAGTTAATACTATACATATCTGAAAAAAATTGTATAGGCTAAAGCAAAAATTAAATCTTTTATCAAGAACATGTATTGAGAAAAAGACACTGCCTTAAAAAGGTTTAAAAAAAAGGAACAGCAATATAAGCCTATTATTCAGAAACACCAGAAGAACCAACTAAGAGTTGAAAACGGTTGTCTGAGAGGTAGAAATTGAGGAACAGGCTCTTTCCTCACCACAAACTTTGTAAAAGCATCACTCTTCATAGGCACATGTGGTAACTTTGATAAAAATTAAAATTAAAAGAAAAATATGCCAAGCTATCTTAAAAGTCCCCAAGTTTATAATCTGAATGTCACAATTACTCTGTAACCTAACATCTCCATGCTTACCTGTCATCTGTCTCATTCTCTGGAGTAAGAGCCACAGCATTTTGAGGATTCCAGTTTCCCAAAACATCACAGTTTCCACAAATTGCAAAAACTTCTCCTAAAGGAACAGAACACCAGTTACAGTGGCATAGATAGGAGAGTTTCAAGTTTTAGTTTCAGAGAGCAAGAAATGAGCAGTCAGTGCATTCGTGCTCCTGGATGCAGAGTCCCCTGCAGCAGAGATGGAGGACCCTCACTGGGAACACGGATCTGGACCCAGGCACCCTACTAGCACCTGCCTCATTAACTTCACCCACCTCCATAGAATCAAAGCCTGAGACAAAGAGGGATGTGGAAGGATGAACTTTTCTTCATTCGTTCAACTACATATTGAACCAATAAACAAGCACCAAGAAGACAAAGTGATCAGACCACAGTCCCCCGCTTCAAGGCAGCTTCCAATTTAAAGGGGCAATCACTAAATGCATATAAGTATTCTAAAGAAACAGTAATTGATAATTTCCAAGACAGGTGCAATGTAACAACAAAAATCCTCAAAAAATACATTGAAAAATCTAGTACACCTTATAAAAATAATGACTGTTGTTTCATCAGAACACTTCTCATCTAAATGCAGACAAATTGAACAATAAAATAATTAAAAATAAAAAATAGAACAATGCTGTAAGAGAAAAAAAAAATACTTCTCATCAACAGACAAACTAACACCTAACATCTAAATTTGCTAAACATATATTTAGCAGAAGTCCACACCTCATGGATATAAATATGCACAACTCTTTAACTTCTATAACACATATTGAATTAAAATAATTAAAATTCATAATAAGAAAGACAAGGAACTGAGCCTGAATGATAAACCTTAAGACAAATTCCTCCCCTTTCTGAGACTAGCTTGGTTTTCAGCTTTAGGCACTACTTTGGTAAGACCTGAATTACAGATGGTTTAGCTGCCTGCACGAGCATTTTGTAAACTTGGACTGTAAAACTAAACTAAAAATTCTAGGTATGAGAGTCATTCAGGAGTTTCCAGAGTTCTGAATACATGTCCATAAAGCACAAGGTGATTGTCTATGAAGACTTTACATCGAAATCTTTCAAATACATAAATCCTTTTAAGTAATCAGTTACAATTAACTTAAGTTATCATACCTTGTGTCTCTTTTTTAAAGGATAAACACTATTGCTAAATACAAGGCACAAACACTCATTCCCAAGAACGTATATGTTGCTATGCATATTACAGTGTACGCTGTGGCTCCTAGCTCAAAATGCAGACTACCACGCAATCACTGATTCAGGCCCATTACCCCTCCTTTGGGAAGAAGAGTCCATTCATACTTTTTCACGGAGTCAGTTATTCCTTAGCCCCGCACAAAACAGCAGCTACCCTTTGCTCTGGAAAGAACATAAACCCCAAATGGAGAAGTAAAACTTAGGCAATCAGTTGGTGGGTCTCTCTTTCCTCCTTTAAGTGCTCCTGCATTTTACCAACTCCTCCGCACTGTTACTGTCCTTTGTCTTTCTGCTGACTGCCTTTAATACGGCTTCTATGAGGGAAAAGGGGGAAACTACTAGAATAGAGAGATCTCTTTGTTTAATTAGCCTTCGTTTATAAAAGATTATCAAGACTTTAGAGGAATTTGCAAATAGCACCCCCACATATTCTTTTTACTTGTTCCCTCTAACTTCACCCCTCTCTGCATTCCCTACTCGCTGAACACTCAGCAGAGAACACTTCCTCCTCCTTTGGACAAGAAATCAAGGTGATGGGAGAGAAACGGGGATTGTGGGAGTCTTCCCTGCATCCCTTCCCTGTCCTTTTACGTCCTCTCCTTCCCACCTACATGTTCATCTGCATCCATATCCACCATCATCTTCCCTCTAGTCCTTGAGAATGAGAGTTCCCTCTTGCCAAAATGATCCTTTTATGGTTAATTGTGTGGTCAATCTATTTGCCTGACATAGCCAGCTCCTTCTAGCTAAACTGCCTTTGTACAACTCTCTAAATGGGAATGATACAGTTCTGTAGCCCTCTCCGACAGAGGCTGGAGGTGAGGACTCACCCCAAGGGAGCCAACCCATCAGCTAACTAGCAATCTTCATCTGTAGAATCTTGCCCAGAGATGGGCTGTATCAGATCATCTTGGCTAAGAATTTACACTTAGACACACAACTCTGTCAACTGCTGTGATAGCTCCTAAAACAAAGATGCTAAATATACAGAGTGAACCAATCATTCATTCATTCTTTGAACACACACTTACCCCCGCTGTGAGCCAGGCATTGTGAGAGGTGCAGGAATTCAGCATGAACAAGACAAAGTCACATTTTTACATAGAGTTTATAACCTATCCACCAAAAAAATTACTCAGATAATTCCATAAAATCTGTAAAAGGTGCTCAGGTCCTGGAACCCTGATTTCACAGGGACCTTAGTTGAAAGTGAGAGACTGCAGGAAAGAGAATTAAGGAGGGCACATAGATCTGGGCAAAAGAAATAATTTGAGAAAGTCCCAACGATTCTAGAGGAGGAATGCAACAGCTTTAAGGACTGGTGAGCATAGCCAGAGTATATTAAACAAGGAGGCATGTAACCCAGGTGTGATACTGTTTTGACACATTATTTCACATTAAAATAATTTCACACTAAAAACAAAAAAAATTAATTCAAAAATTATTTCACACTCTTAAGTACACAACAAGAAATGCAATACAGCTAAATATAAGAATTTATAAGTAGGGAACAACATTAGCCAAATATTTTGCCAACTTCTTGCTCTCACAAAATTTCCCTTATTTTCACGCTACTTAAAAATCATAGCTTAATTATATTTGTCACGTGCAAAGTTAAATAAAAATCACAGCTTTCTTGGAAAATGGGGTTGGGGGTATTTTGTTTTGTTTTTTTCCTTGAGTTTACTATGCCCCAAGCTTTTCTGGTATCAGGCCAGCCATAAAGATATTTTCACCTAAAAATCGGGCCCACTCTAATAACAACTCCATATTTAAGATAAGCCAGATAATAAAAATGCTCATTCACAATACCTGGTAACAGAGTTCCTCTTATTTCAAAGGTAACCTGAGGTGTCATTCTGACAGATTTATTTTAGGACGTTGTGCTAGAAAGAAAAAAGAGAAGATGCCATTTATAATATATGAAAATATCAGTTCTAGATAGCTACACAAAAACAAAAACAAATTTTTTTTATTTTAGAGAGAGGAAGGGGAAAGGGGAGAGAGAGAGGGAGAAACATCGACTTGTTGTGCCGCTTATTTATGCATTCATTGGTTGATGCTTACATGAGCCCTTACTGGGGACCAAACTGGCAACCTGGGCCTATCAGGACAATGCTCTCTAACCAACTGAGCTGCCTGGCCAGGGTCCCAAAATGAATCTTAACTATGAGCAAAAGATTTCTGAGATCCTACATAGACAGACTTAATTAGTTAGGTAAGTACCTAGCAAGTACCTAGCAAGTTTTAGGACCCGTAATGCTACAAAACTGTTCCATAAGAGTGTATGGACCATAAAAACAGCAAAACAAGAGTGCACCCCCCCCCAAATTTTTTTAAGGATGTAAGATTCTTTTGTCATATACTTTCTCTTCTGATAAGCAGCTATTCTGAACTCAACCTATATTTCCTGACCAGGCTCATGGTATAGTGGAAGTAAAAAAACTACAGATAGAAAAGGCTTGGGTCAAGAGAGGATTTTTACTTTAGTAAAAGTAAAAATAAGAAAGAAAGAACCAAAGAACAAAGTATCATCCACTGAAACAAACCAGTCATGGTGTGCAACAAGTTTGAGAATGTGCTTCTCAGTAACCAATGACAAATAAAAACCTTCCCCTACAAATCACTCTTTTCATACTTTCTCTTTAGCATCCTTAAAACCATCAAGTCCAGTTCTGCAAACCTGAATTTAGAGTCTCAACTTTCCAATCTATTAGCAAACCCTGTTGATTCTATTTGACCTCGCATAGATGCTTGTCTTTCTAAAGTCTGAACTTCATTCAAAACCCTAATTTTCCTCCCTGTATTTCGGCTTCTAAACCTCTTCCCAGTAATATATTTTATGTCATTTAGAATAGCCTTCTCAATATTTTTGAAAGCACTTCAATTACTTATAGAAATATAAATCCCCAAACCTTTGATGTCTTTTATCATTTATCTACCTTTTTGTCTCTGAATTTTCACTTGTTTCCCCAAGCCAAATCAATCTGTTTATCATCCCCTAACCTAAGTACCTAAGGGAAGATAAAAATAGATTATCTTTTTAAAACACAGTGTCAATTCTCAAGGTTATAATTTAAATATAGAAAGAACATATATGCTACACAAGGACACATCATAACTACATAAGTTTTCAGTACTCGCCCAAAACTTCTGTACCCCAATCAACCAATATTTTTTTAAGAAGTACAATAATGTTATTCTACGTTATTTCTACTAACTTACTAAGGAGTTTATTTGCGTTTATTTTATACATTATTTTATATTTAAAAGTCCTAAACAAGCTTTCACAGTTCATTCTTCTATTTCCCCTTTGTTCTCCCTTGGCTCCCTGGGAAAACATGCACTACTATGCAATGGTCATTAAATGGCCACCGCAACCTGCAGTTAGCCACACTTTTAAGTCAAGGTAGACAGACCTATAGTACTGGTTCCCAATGGAGGCACTTTTTAAAAAAGTCTTATGAAGTGAACATACAGTTTACTATTTTCTAATTTAAAAAAAAATTTCAATTAGCACTAACATTCAGTACTATATTCACTTCAGGTGTGCAGCCTAGTTGACAAACATTCACGTAACTTATGAATAAGTCTAGTACCTGCCAGGTACCATATACAGTTATTACAATATTATTGACTATATTTCCTATGCTGTGCTTTACATCCCTGTATTTTGTGACTACCAATTTGTACTTCTTAATCCCTTCACCTTTTTCACCCAACACCCCAATCCCCTTCCCATCTGGCAACCACCAGTCTCTTTTCCCTGGAGGCAATTTTGCCCTCCAAGAGTATCTGGCAGTAGCAGGAGACATTTTTGGTTACCACAATCAGGGTTGATGCCCCTGCCATCTAGTGGGTAGAGGCCACACTGCTAAACACCATACAATGCAGAGAACAGTTCTCCACACCTAATTATCCTGCTCCAAATTTCAATAGGGCTGAGATTGGGAAACCTGATCTCTTAATACCTATCCATCTGGGGCTGCTATGGGGATCAAGAGCCCAGGCTCAGTGTTAGCTATAAACTATGTATCATCCCACTTACATCAATTATAAACGTAAAGGTTGAATATACATACACAAGACCATCAATCAATGCGGCTTCTTGTCACTTGGATCAAGACTTCCCTATTTGGCAACTCTACCATTTCAGTTACAAAATCCAAGGTTCTGCACTGGAGAAAAATCTGTCCTTGATCAAAATCATTTCTAAGATACCGTAATCTACTTTCTAAGAGTAAACATGACCTATTTAAAGCACATACATGCAGTTCAAGCATTGCCAAGCATGTCCTAAGTCTAGAAACTACTTAGATTGTTAACCTCCCCCCAAAATAACCTATTATTATCCAAATATCTTAACAGTTCTCTTTTAACATGACATCTGATATGAATCTGAGTATATAACTCTGAATACAAGTATTTCCTTTTCAAATAAACAAATATGGCTCACTGAAGCACTATAATCTTCCATTTAAATTTATATAACATCAAGAAGAAACCTTAAGGCTAGCAAAAGAGCTCAACTTAAGTCACTGAATTAATTTTGAGACACACCAAAAAGCCCCATCATCCAGAAAAACTGCTGAATAACCAACTTTAATCTCCACCTGCTTGTACCTTCACCCAGTGTTTACTACCACAGTTTCAACTAAAGACAATCTTGTCTACATAATCCCACAGTACTCAACTCTTAGACAACTAATTTTAAATATTTTAACCAATTTTAGGGAAATCAGATTAAAGTACTCTTATGCATTAAATTCAACAAATGATACAAAATTTTCTCTAAATTTCTACTGCATTAAATGAGAAAATTATCTAAATTCAATTTAATAAAAGGGATATAAGTTGCTTATTAAAACTGGGCCTTTTATTCTTAAGTTGCTTGTAAGGGTGGCTACAGTAACTCAGCTGGACACAGCTGTAGTAAATGTACTCTACAAAGCTATAAAAGGACAATGATATCCCCACAAAAACTCCCCAAATGTCAACAAAGCATCATCTTCCACTTGAACTGCCAAAAGTCATATAATTTTGATTAACTTCCACCTTACTCCCTTAATTTAATGCCATACCAAATAAAAGCTGGGAGGAGCTGCTGCTTCAGCGGTTTACTTTATGGTGGATAGAGGCCAAAATTCTGGTGCAGGACTGAAGCACCCAGCTATCACCAAAACAGTGGTGACTAAGTAAAATACTGCACTGTGGAGGAAGGCAAAGTTTACGGACCCAACGAGACTCCCTTGTCATCCAAATGAGCAGAGCAAAACAACAACAACAAAGCAAAAAACACTTGCTGGGGAGGTCTTCCAAATATACATAAAACAAGATGAAAAATTCTGCATACATGAGCTGACTGTATACATGATTTAACCAACTCACCTATTACCTCATGTACAGACTATGCTTCCTAAGACAGGTTTTTGGTTTGCTTTTGTTTTTAACCTCCACTTCGTGCTTTTTGAAGATAAAATTAAACAGCATTCTGATCTGAGATTTTGAGTAGCAGTTAACACTATTTTAATGTTTTTGGAATACTCAAGCAATTAGCAAAATATGACACTGTTGTTTACATTTTAAAATATTTCTGATTTTACACTACTTGGCACAATAAATTTTACTCTCTTCTGTTTGTCAAAGAAACTATTCCATTACACGACCTTACCAGTTTACCAGCAGCTTAGGGGACAAAAGGGAGATTTAAGCCAAATATGGTACAGGGACATTTAGTTTAGAGCTAAATCTAAGGCACAGATATTTTTAGCTAAAATGTGTTTCTCTGGGTAAAAAGAACATCTCTCACTGTTTCCCCTCATTTTTTTCTTCCAAAGAAAAAGCTGTTTCCAATCCTCCTTGCTCTTCTTATAACTGGCTGTAAGAAAGGAATACGTACATCTTTCTGAGTTAATTTCTGTTAATTCTGGTGGAGGATCATTACCACCTACCTACTCTGATCCCAGTGTACTTTGAGCCAATATTTTAATCAAACGTATGCAGACATGAATGGATTTTTATTAAGAAAGCACTTCTGGATTTCATTAAGCCAAGTTAATTCCTTAATCAGTTTCCAAACATTGCAGTAAAGCTTTTCCAAATATTTTCCATTTTATATTATCGTGATATTATTTGCATATATATTCCATGTAATTTTCCTGGTTAAGTTGTACATGAAGATTTGACTCACCAATCTATTTTTTGTACATACAAATTTTACTCACTGCCACTTGAAGGACTTCTTTTGCAGTCACTCTTTCTCCAAGTCCAACTTTCCTAAATCTTATTTTGTCTAGCATACTGGTTCTCCCTAGGTCTTAAACCAAGAACAGATAGGGCCATGTGCAGTTTTACCTAATGTTTATCTTGTGTTATTTGTAGCCAAAATATTAGGAGTTGGAAACTGTACCGATAGCCTGTACTAGCTTTTTAGCTAAATCACAACTATCAGCAATGTCGCAAGATGAAGAAACACGAAGGGGAAGAGTGGTGGGTAGGAGCTGGGGAGACCTGGGGAAGGTGACGGGAGTCGAGATGACATCGGGGCCGAACCTCCTGCCTAGTTCCATCGGTTCCCCTACGTTGGTACCACATGTCACTCCACCGCTGCCTCAAGGTGAAAGAATTCTCTCCAGTTCCAGACGGAATACACGGCAGACTTCCTCTATAGCAGGGCAGTGGGGGTAAGAGGAGGGGCTGATGAAGCACCGAATTGATTGCGGCTTTCTCCCAGAACTCATCAAGGCAAACGCAAGAGCTTCAGAAAAAGTAGAGCTTCGGAGAGAAGAGAGCTGCTGTTTTACAACTGCATCGGGGGCGCAGCTGTCTATTCCTGGAACCTTCTCCTCGGAGCATAAGGCACCTTGGTTTCTTGGAATAACTGAATTATCCAAGCATGCGCCCGGTTACGCACGCGGTTAGGCAATTTCAGAAAATAAGCAGCTGTCAGAGCACTCGGATTTAGGGACAGGCGGAGAGAGCAGTGGCGGGCAGGGGACGAGCCGTGGGTTAGGGAACGCAGACGACTTCAGCTCCATTTCTGCTTCTTCGTTCCTTTACTCGGTCCTTCCCACACTCGCGGCGGTCCTAGGCTCTTTGCATTACTTCGCAAAATTTTCAGAGAGGAACTAAGCACCAGACCAGCGGAAACGTGGCAGCAAACAATAAAAGTCGCATAAATAGATGCTACCCACCCACTTACCCGAAAGAACGTCCAGGCCGCCGGTGCCCCGTCAGGTAGTGCCCGGCCTGGGGTGGGGGGACACCGTCCACCCCTCGGCCCTGCCGCGGGTCCCGACGCCCCCCGCCCCGCCGCGTCCCCTGCCCCGGCCGTCCTGACAGCTCGGCTGCCACGTGATCGGCCGCCCAGGTCCCTGCATCGATCCCCCGCCCGCCAGGCTGCCAGTCTCACCTACCCGGCCCGCGGGTCAGCGGATCCCCGCTGCCGACGCCGCTGCGCCCAAGAGCGAGAGCCTCCGGCCGACCTGCCGGGTTCCGGCCGCTGCGCCTCGCCAGCGCTCCCCAAGGCGGCCCTCGGCAGCGCCCGGCGGCAGGAAGCGGTTGCGTTCAAACCGGTTTCAGCTGCTCCAGACCAAACCGCCAGGCCACCCCGCGGGGCGGAGCCTGCGGCGCGGAGGGGCGGGGCTTTACGTCAAGGCCGGCGCCCACCCTGCCAATAGGCGGCCGCGCGCGGGGGGGCGGGCCCTACGTTCCTGGAAAGGGGCCGAGTCCGCGGCCGAGGGTTGTGGGGCATTCCCCGGGATCCTGGGTTCTGCTTTTTCCGCTGACCTGGAGCCACGGCGGATGGTGACAAAGAGGAGGTGCGGCGCCCCAGAGGAGACTCGGCTCATAATCGTAGATGCGTACCTTCGTCTCCAAATGTTATTTAGAAAAACCAAGTATCTGGAGTGTGGAGCTGCATTTTTTCCCGTTCGAAAGTGAGGAAAAGTAGCAGACCAGATGTTTTCTGGAAACTTTCCTGACTGAACAACTAGCACCCTTGAATCACATCTTTAAAGTAGAAAGCGAGAATTAATGACTTAAGATGGTTAAGTGTTTGCAACTGTGGCCACGCGAAGTGCGGTGTACAGCCAGCTGCACCACTTGGGAGCTGCCTGAATTGCAGTCTCAGGACTCACAGACCTGCCAAATGAAATCTGCGTAACAAGAGCCCCAGGCTATTTGTATATAAATTAAAGTTGGAAGTAACTTTTCCGAAAGCTAAAAAAGATCCTCTGCCAAAGTTGTTGTCATCTATTTTCTGGAAAATAAATCGGCCCTACAAAAAAGTTTGTTTTTCTTTTTTGTGGTCCTAGAAAAATTGATCTGCGTTTGCTAGGTACCAACTTAAACTGTTTTTGCAGCATCAAGATTAACCCCAACTAACCACTAACATAAAAACTATGTTACCAGACTCATTAAAATCAGTGAGATACTGAAGATCAGAAAGAGCCTGTCAGGAGCATCTGTTCCTGATACAGTCTTTCCTATAAGTCAGGCAGGCAACCGTTCAGCTAGCTGGCTGCTGAACAGCTAAGCACCAAGTAATAGACAAGACTCACACACAGTAACTATGCTATTCAATCAGCTTTTACTGAATGCAGGTTCACTCAAAGTAGAACATCAACACACATTAATATCCTACTCACACTCTAACGATCTAAGAGGAATATAACATACACACACAGTAATCAGTTGGGGGATAACGAACAGAAGTCCCAGAGTCTCAGTCTGCGCGTCCAGGAGACAGCATGGCGGGCAAGGGAGTTGTCAGCGTCCTGCAAGGAAGGCCCTCCAGAGCCAGGTGGGCAGCAGGGCAGGTGAAGTCCTCAGTCCAGCAGGGCAGAGCCTCTGGTGGTCGATGCCAAGGGACATCAGCGTGGCATGGAGCAGCACTCTAGTGTGTGGAGCTCAGCTGTCTCAGCAGTGGTCTGGAGCCTGCCTCAGTTATACTTTGAAAGTGGTGTACTCCACCCTTCTGGGTCTTTCTGATAGATGTCTTGGTACCCCTGATGCCAAGTGTGGAATTTGCCCAGGACTCTATATATGGGTGGTCCTGCCCCGCGGACACAGCTACTCTGACCACACATGCTGATATCTTAAGTGTGTCTCCTCACCACATGTCTGCTCTGACTTAGGTAATTTTCCTCTTGAACCAAAGTTTCATGGCTGACTGAGAGCCATTGTAGTTAACATAAATGATTCCACTTTGCCATCTTAATCAGACCATTGCCATTGTAGTGGTCCTGCTCTCCACAGAACCACTTCTGTAGGGAATGTTGAAGGACATGTAACAGATATAGCTTGAATTGTAAATTGGTTGGAATGAACCTACTGGGGAGGCATTTGGATTAGATGAGCTCTAGCTTTAGAACTTCCAGTTTTGTAAATCAGATTGTTCATGACATTTGACATCTGAACTCAGATTAGATTCCAGGGCATTTCAGACAATGTCATCCATTCAGATAATAAATAATTATTAGGTGTCTACTTTGTGATAGGCACAGGATAAAATGGGTTTTTTTTTGATGGCCTTCATATTAATTCCACATTTCTTGATGAATTAAAATTTCCTTCTAGTTATGTCCACTATCTGCTAAAGTCTGCTGTTCTGCATTTCCTAGTAACTTGGAGTTTATTTCATTCCTCTGCTGTTGGTCATACTACAGTGATGAATTTCTTTCATACAAGTTTGCTTCCTTTAAATGCTTATTATAGATCTTTATTTTCCTGTAATGCACATTTAGTCATGCAATTACTTGCCTAATGTTTGTAGGCCAAGCTGATGGACTTAATCCATGCTCCTTCCCTAAATCCTGTCAAAGCTTTGTTTTGGACTGATTCTTCTCTCAGAAATATTCATTATGACTTGGATAAAAGGCTGACCATTTGCACTTATCTCTTGATCATTCCATTAAAATATTGTGAATATTCTCCTGAGATCTTCCACAATTGCTCCACTGTCAGACTCAAAACACTATTGATTTTCTGTAGCTTATTTACCTCACCAGTGGCCCTGCTCCTCAAACATACTGTCCATACTTTTCACTTCCTCTGCATGAGTCCACGAACAATTCCCAAATTTCAGTATGCACTACTTATTCTTCATGTAGGTGGCATAATTGTTATAGTTCAGTTTTTGCAGTTGAGTTTTCTTTCATATAAAGTTCAATTTTATATTTAGGAAAACAAGAAAATTGTTGATTCCCAGATGATTTGAGACCCTGCTTCTTAGCATATGTCATTAGTTTGGCTCAAATAAACTCTTATAAAAATTCACACACACACACACACACACACACACACACACACTAAATAAATTGCTGATTTCCAAAAATATTTAGGTGCCTTGAATGTGAATCTTTAAACTAATTTCACACTGGCTGCAGCTTTTCCGGTGTATTACTTTCCAAGCTTTCAAATGCATCATAAGATCAAAACATCTGGAGCGGAAAAGATTCAAATAGCAGGGTCAAAATGTCTTCCTTGACCTTTTTCTTCATCAGCAGAATGGGAATTTAAACAACGTAGGTTATTTGAGATGAAGTTTGAGAAGACACCCAGCATCTAACACAGTACACACTGCTCCCAATGCTTATACCCCTCTGAGGTCTTCACTGATCCTCCGTTCTATAAAAGAACTATGAGTTTCATCAAATCTAAGAAGTCTGTTGTAAGCCAATACTAAAAAACAAAACAAAACAAAAAAAACCCTGCCCTTTAAACCATGCCATCATACTTTCTCATAACTTAGAATATTTTACTTTACTTACTGAAAGTATTCTTTTATACCTATTTAGACATAAATTGTATTACATATCATTCTTTTTTTTTTAATTTTTAGTGATGAGAAGGACAGAGAGAGAGAGAGATAGGCATTGATTTCTTGTTCCACTTATGCATTCATTGGTTGATTCTAGTGTGTGCTCTGACCAGGGATCTAATGGACAATCTTGGCTTATTGGGACGATGCTCTAACCAACTGAGCTACCTGGCTAGAGCTTATATACCATTCTTGTGCGTGCATACAAAAGAAAATTCCACTTGTTATTACTTTTTGTCTTTCCAAATGCATCTCAGTCTTGTGCATTCTGCATTAATGTGAATTTCCCAAGGGAATTCCCTTTACTGCTCAAGTGAAATAAATTAAGTATTCCTCAGACTTCACATGTATAGTTCAATTCTGAGTAACATTTCGTTGTTCTTGTTTTTCTAACCACATTATCCAATAACATTAGTGCTCAAATCATATCCCTGGGGTTTTCTCCAATCCACTGATCTCAAGAGAAGGTATGAGTGAAGGTCTACAGACAACAGTCGGGACTCCTCCATCTTCAGATGGTCCTTACGGTTGTTAGTCATGCCACCAGGAAACACAACCACATTCAAGAAAACCCAGGGGATGGCAACTGTGTCAGGATCTCAGCCAGGCCAGCAGTGATTTCAGACATTAAAATGATAAAAGAAAGGCCTCAAATGGGTGAAATAAGGTAATACCCACCTTAGTTCACTGAAGTGTGGCAATTTAATTGTGTAGATAATCAATCTACAGTTAGTTACCATTATATTTCCTCACCCATGATTTTTTTTAAAGATTTTATTTATTTATTTTAGAGAGGGGGGAAAGGAAGGGAGAAAGACAGGGAGAAAAACATAAATGTGAAAGAGAAACATCAATCTGTTGCCTCTCATACACACCCCTGACCAGGGACCGAACCTGAAACCCAGGCATGTGCCCTGAATGGGAATTGAACCCACGACGTTTTGCTTTGTGGGACAATGCCCAACCAACTGAGCTGCACTGATCAGGGCTCCTTAGCCATATTTTAAGTTTATAAAATTAAAAAGGGACAGCTTCAAAAAATTTTTATTTAACGGAGAAACAATCTAGAAAGATTTGTCTGTTACTATATAGAGTCTCCTCCACAAAAAAAAGAAAGTAGAATAACCATTTTTCATAACTGATTGGGAAAATCAAAAGTAACTTTTCATCTCTAAAGAAGTCATTTGTGGACCACCAGGCCCCTATAAGTGTTAGTTCAAATTTTCATGTTCAGTTAGTACAGCATTGTACAGAAACATCTCGGCTAGTGAGATACTCTTTGTAAAATACTAGTATATTGGTGAAACTGGATATTATGAAGCAATATCCAGTCTCTAAAGAAAAATCACCACTGCCCTGGCTGGTGTGGCTCAGTGGATTGAGCATTGGCCTGCACACCGAAAGGTTTCTGGTTTGATTCCCAGTCAGGGCACATGCCTGGGATGCCAGCCAGGCCCCCAGTTGCCCCCCTGTGAGAGGCAAAGGATAGATATAGCTCTCACACACTGATGTTTCTCTCCCTCTCTTTCTCCCTCACTTGCCCTCTCTCTAAAAGTAAATACATACTCTTCTAAAATAATAAAGAAAAATCAGCACCCATAACATAATTTAACATCATTGCAACTCTGAAAACTATCTCTCCTATGGACTCTTCAGGAGTCAAGACCTTGTAAAACGAAGAAACTAAGAAACAAAAGTTACATCAGAAAACACTGAACGGAGCCATTTTTTTACCCTGTTCTGTTTGTTATTATTTCTTCTCTCTCAGTCTCGTGCATTCTGCATTAATGTGAATTCCCCAAGGGAATTTTCTTTGCTGCTCAAATTGTTCAATAATTGACTGGCTACCATTCTATCATTTTAGTGAAAATATTGATGACTGTCTGCAGAATGAGCTGCTGTTTTCAGGGCATATCCTTACTCTGAACAAAAGATTTCTGACAGCACCGCTATTATGCACCAGGCTCAAAAGCCCAGCTGCTCACACCAGGCTGGCAGTGGGCCAGAGGGAGCTGGGACTGGAGTCAGGATGGCAGAGGGTCTTGGCGATGGTGGTGTATTTATTATGTGAATGATTTAGTGATTTAGATGAGGAGATAAGAGGCAACGAGTCTGCTCTCTCTTTTACTGTCCCCATTCCTTTATTATTTTACCTATGAAGTGAAAATGAGACTGAGGAATAACACTTCGCTGCTTTTATCTGTTGTATCTCTATTTTTTCCTCCTATAATCAGGCCTTAAGGGAAACACAGAAACTTGCCAATGATAAAAGCAAGGATTTCTAACACCCAGTTTTGGAAGGCTGGGAGGAAATGAATTATTTGGTACTTTAATGCTAAGGGTATTCATTGATAACACTTTTATGGAGAATACTGAGGTCTGAGGTCATAACTATGAAAAATTTAAGTGTGCAAAGCTTTTAAACCCAGCACTTGTATGTCTAGAAATGTATATTTATAGAAATACTAGTACAGGCACATGGATATATCAAGAATATTCATGTAACATAGCTTAAAATCACCAAAAAAGAAAGTTAAGTAAAAACAATGTAAACATCCCTCAATGTGATATTTTACAATAATTACATAAGTGATGCCCATTTATTTACACAGAAATACACATCCACTAAAACAATGTGATTACTCCTTGTATAGCCACTTGGAAAGATGTCCACATTCTACTGTTAAATTTAAAAGAGTAAATGGCAGAGTGTATAGTATGATCCCACTTGTCTTTTAAAATCTAAGTTGATATATGTATATAGTTATAGAAGTATATGTTGGTATAGCATTTTTTAAAAGGCTAAATGAATGCATAGAAAGTCATGGGGATATATGAAGTTTTTGCTGCTTTGCATCTTTCTAATATTTTCAAATATCCTAAGCGAATACATGTTAATTTAAAACAGATTTTTAAATTCTCCCTTGAAAGTATGTTTTATTGATTTTAGAGAGAGGAAGGGAAAGAGAAAGAGAGAGAGGTATCGATGTGAGAGAGAAACATCGATCAGTTGCCTCCTGTAAATTCCCCCAACTGGGGATTGAACCCACAACTTTTTTGGTGCACAGGATTGGTGCGCCAACCAAATGAGCCACCCGGCCAGGGCAATATGTGTTAATTTTTAAATTGTACTTGAGAATGACAGAAAAGATTTTTTTGTGTGTATAAGCAAACTAAACTATAAGCCCATCTTAGAAATACTAAGTTATAGTAACAAAGGAAACACAAATAAAACAAGATTATGTGAAAATTTCAAAACAAAATTATCCCTTTTTGTTTCCGCCAAAAAAAATTTTTAAGTCAAATTGTTGCGGAAAAACGAACTCTTACACGATCTGGGGTGACAGAGTAAGCCTTTATTACACGCATGGGCCCAGAGGAGACAGCTTCCAAATTCTGGGCACTGAGGAGGGGTCAGGTGGGTGGTTAAATACCTTTGCAACAA